>JANTPZ010007948.1:0-20380 GCA_025593235.1 Vachellia pachyceras | reverse complement strand
TAATTACTTTATAACCCAACTAAACTTTTCTTAGTTTGGGTCTCCGGCATTTGAGGACTTCTGCTACCTCAAATAATTATTTCTCAGTCGTCCTTAGCTCCGAAATCCCTTAATTACGAAAATGCCACTACTTGTCTTATTTTCCTCATAATTACCAAAATGCCACTACATTTTCTACTTTTCTTGATTCCAACCTTGCCCTTGGTTGACTTTGACATTTTTTGTCAACTTTGACTTTTTTTATGCCCTAGGCTTTTAATTCAAAATGACTATTTTGCCCTTGGTCATTTTTTTTATAATTCTCAGTACTAGGGACTTAGTCAATTTATTATCTTTCTTTCCTTTATTTATGGGCCTTGGATTATCACATAATTTACTGGTCTAACTTTTAGTTCAAATTTACAGAAATGCGGATATTACATTTATCATTAGAATCCTACCTAGATTTATAAATTGGCAAAACAAAAATGCATTTCTAATCCTACCTAAATTTAATTCGAACATATTAAGTTTATTTTTTTTCAAAAATAATGATGATTGACACAAATTATCATTACTAAGGTACTAGAGGTAGATGACTGAAATGATGTTTTACAAAATCAAGATAATAAACAAAAGAAAAGGTGTACATTTTTGCGTTTATATTGGTCATGACATATCAGCCAATGTAAAAAGAATCGATGCTTTGAGGACTTGATTCTAAAACCCAACTTATTGCCGATTCTCAAGCCATCACTGAACTGTAAATTGAGTGACTTAAAATAATTACAAAAACTATCATAAACTTAAAATTGGTTGCAAAATATTACACGTTGATTAATTAAATTCAAGATGGTATAATCCTCATTTATCATGTTTTTACAAACGTCCCGAGCTGGTGTTTTCATCATAGAAATTGTACTAGCATTTTTTCCCCTTTTTGCATCGATAATTAATGAAGGGTTGGCCGTTGGCCTTATTGGCAATACATATTTTGCTATAAGTACTTTTCGTAAACTAATTAAAGTAGGTTTACTGCTTCTGTGGAGCTATCCTTTCGTTAAAGCAAAGGTAATTTTAAAGAATACATAGTACCCATTTAGATTAACAGTGAAAACATGATTTACGATCTATAAGATAAGTTGTGAGAGGAGTTTTATCTCGGTTTGTTTGAATATGCTTTTACAACACTAATACAAACATTGCCTTAAACTTTCTATGGAGGTTGCTTTCTCATAAGAAATTAAACGGTATTGTATGGAGAAATATTTACATATTCATGGAATGCTACGTTATTTGTTCTCTGTCCAAAGAAAACATTCCAACTATCCTTTCTTATGGGTCTCACAAACATCTATTATCATGGGTTATATAGAGAAAGAAATTGTTAAGAGAAATTTAGGAGTTGTGAACTTCATAAAAAAGGATGGTTAAAATATTTTCATTGGACAAGTATGGAAGATGTGATTCTCCTGGAGTACAAGTATTTCTCGTGTTGTAAGTAACATTCATTAATTATTCCTTCAATAGTTCTAATCATAAATAGGTAGATAAAAGACCTCGTTTCATTAATTTTTTTTATCTAAATTTATAATTTATTATTTAAGTTATAGATGCCAACCTGATTTTGGGATAGTATACCAATCTTCATTCATTTTAGGGCTTGTTTGCCTCCTTTTCTTGAAACTTAGATTTGGTTTCAAAATCTAGGTTTTACTCCAAAACCTAGGTTTTGTCCAAACATAAAAAATTTTTTTGAAAAGCTATTTTGGTTACAAAATCTCAGTTTGAAACCTAGGTTTTCTCTTTTATACTTTTTCCTTTTTCATACTTTTTTCATTCTTTCTCTTTTCTCTTTCCTACTTTTTCCTTCTTTCTGTTTTCTCTTTCCTACCTTTCTTTCTTTTTCTTTCCTCTTTCCTTCTTTTTCTCTCTTCTCTTTGCTCTTTCATACTTTTCATTCTTTCTCTTTCCTTTTTCCTACATACTTTTTTCCTCGAAATCCGTAAAAGCTAATAACTTCCCAAACATAAATCACTTTTCAAAACCTAAGTTTTGCTTCAGAATCTGTAAAAGCTATTTTTCAAAATCTATTCTCCAAAACCTAGGTTTTACCTCGGAATCTATAAAAGATATTTTCAAAATATCTTCCAAACAAGCCCTATCTTACCCTAATGACTTTTATTTTAATATTGCAAGGGATTTTTTATGGTGAACACTGTAGTCAAATCGTTAGATGACTTTTGAGTTTGCATTTTTTACGTTTATAGCTTAAAAAAACTGTCTTAACCTACCATTGAACTTTTGTTAGCTGTAGATTCTGTTGAAGTCGCTAGTTTATTTTTTTGACTTTACCATTTATACTGGGGAGAGCGAGGCAAACATGTATTGGGGGGTAACTCGTGTTACTGAATGTGCAGAAGGACCCTGTCCAATGAAAAATAAAATCTAAAAGGCATAAACTAATATTAGTACAACCTTTGAGCTTCATACAAATTTTTTGTTGGGTATCAGATTATTGATGACTTTGTTTCAATAATCTGATACTTTCTCATTATATTTCTTTATTTTCATGGAGTTCACTCCATGAGACTCTCCTCATATTTTGAAAATTGTATCTTTTACTTTATCATATGATCTCTTTTCTATTCACAGAATTCAATAATATTAATTTGAAATATATTTAGTATAAATAGTTGTCATTTTTAACTATTTATTAATAAAAGGGAACTCTTTTTACTCAGAACCCTAGAGCAATTTTTTTGATGCAATTTTATTCTTAAAGTGTTTTTGATAAAATTAAGGAATTAAAATAAAACCATGTAAAGTAAAAGACACAAGATGCACTTTTAACTATTTTTTGAAAATTAAAGTTACGAATAGTTACCTGAGTGGCCTGATTTCGAACTTTTTCTAAAGAGGACTTGATGGTTGCCCACCTCTATATATGAGAGCATGAGGACATTATTAGTGGATCGAACTTTATTAAGTGGAGGTTTCTCTAATAAGTGGGATTTTCTTTGGAGATAATTAAATGTATTAACCATTAACGTTTGTTATATTTGAATTTCTTGTCATGTCTCCATAATGCAACTCATCCTACTCACACTGAGTTTTTGGATTTTAATTTTCTTATAAAGCAACTTGTTAAAATGTTTAAGTGAGAATGAACTTGAGTTGATGAAAAACGTTTCAAATAGGATAAAATTCGATTTAATAATTTTAATATATGTATATGTAAATTAAAAGGACTTGTAAATTTGAGCTTTAAAATTTGGAGTTAATTAATATATGGTGTGGATTCTATTATTTATTGCCCAATTATTTTCTTTTTCATTTCATGCCATCTCTCAAATGCGAAGTTGGTTGACTTGACGAGTCAACTCCACATAATTGCCGAAATCGATTTACTTGTAGCTCATTTGTGGGTCACCTTGGATTGGCTTTGAAATGTTCTCAAAAGTGTTCTTACTTAATTAATGAAACAGGTCATTGACTATTTGCTTGGAGGATTAATTTGACCAAGTCGTGTATGTATCTCTATTTTCTTTTAAAATTATGTTTTAATCTTAAATATATGCTTCAAAAAATCTTTGTTGTTTAATATGTTAATTAATACGACCTCCAGGCCTCTAACTTGTAACTTTAAATTCCTATTTTTATTTATACTGGAAATGAAAATTTCGTAAATCAAGCATGGCAACATGTTAAAATTACATAGCTTAAAAAACTTTTTTTTGTTGAACAAAAGAAAACATCTGTTTTTCCTTTTTTTTGAGAAAATTAATAAGCAACCTCATTTATGAGTAGTTTCATACGCCACAAATTTGTTTAGCCAACTTTCATACCATAATTTATTTTGTATACATATCATAATTTATCTATAATTAAATTGGTGTTTATTACTCTCTCCTATCCCTTTTTATAACGTACAAAAAACTGAATCATATTGATGAAAAATTTGATCATATTTGGTTAAAGACAATAAATTAAACATATAAAAAGGTGCTACTCATTTTTTAAAAACACAGAGTGAGCAAGTGGGTATATAATGTTGATAATTAATGCAGCGATGATAAAAATGAAAAATGATATTACAATATTCAGACAATCTATTTATATCTCTCATGAATAAATAGGAATAAAAATATCCTATATAGCAACATTTCTTTAAACAACTATACTACTTTGTAGAGAATTCATGCTTTGGGCAGCCCTTAAACGATTATTTCTTTCATAAATAGAAACTTAAAGATTTGATATCTGGTCCGTTTGAGTACGTGGTGGAGAAATGATTTTTACCATTTATGAAGTAAATATATAATGTAGATTATTTCATTTTGTGGAAAATACTGTTGAACGCATGTTTGACTTTTTTAAGCGTAGCCCTAAACAGGGACATTATTGATAACACAGTCATATATTCTCTAACTCATCGTAGTGGAAAGTCTAAACAAAATAATGAGATTGTAGACTACACAATTCCATTAGCATTACTCATCGTGGAATTGTACAGTGTTGTCGGAACATACAAGTGCGCACTTGAGACACTCCTTTGACCGCATTTATAAATTGGACAAGTTTTTTTGCTATATTATTCATAAGTCACATCATTGAATCTTTTTATTTAAATACATAATTTATCATTTATTTATTATTACATAGATTTTTTGCTGTAAGGATAGAATGCATATTAAATAAAGATAAAATTAAATAGTTATTACAATTTTGGCCATGTGTTTATAGGGTAAGGAGAAAATGTTTTATTTGGTCTTATATATAAATTATTTTCATTAAATTTTTTTATTAATGTACAGGTTTACCCTTCATTTATTATTATGTTAACGTTGTTTTCTTGTGTTATAATGTACATTGAAAAGAGATAAAATTGAAAATTTTGTTAAATTTTAAGACAGAATTAATAAAGTTTAAAGTTTTCATTGATTTATATGAAATATGCTGAAAGTGGTTTATAGATAGGATTAGGAGAGTAAATTTTAAGAAAAATTTAAAAGGGGCTAATGTGTTTCTCTTGGTTCCAGTAAAACATACCCGTAAGTGATTTAAAACAAGACGAGTACAAGGTATTTTCATTTTTTTTCCCTGTCCTCTTCCCTCACAAGCAAGTGGAATTACACTATAAATACCTCATCGCTGGTTTCACTTCCACGCAAGCTTATCTGAAGTTTCATTTGTCAGTATCTATCTGAAACTACTAATAAGCATGACATTATCCTACATTTCTAGGTTGTTCCTTCATTTCTTGATCTGGTGTTTCATTCAAACATGTCTCTCTTCAGGATTCTCTACTAAGGAATCCGTTCTCCCTTTAAAAGGAGAACAAGAGTTTGGAATATTCCAAAAATGGATCAAGGTTCATGGAAAAAATTACCCAAACTCTGAAGAGAGTGAAACTAGATACCAAATATTCCGAAAGAATCTGAAGTATATCATAGAGACAAATTCCAAGAGATCTGGGTATCGTTTGGGACTCAACAAGTTTGCTGATATGAGTCCTGAGGAGTTTAAGAAAGTGTACCTCGGTCAGCTGCCAACGCCGGCCAAAAAAGACTGTGTGGCCGCTGCGGTCTCGAGGCCGGCTCATGTGCAGAAGAACTGTGCACCACCTGCTTCTGTGGATTGGAGACTAAAAGAAGTGGTGACTCCAGTTAAAGACCAACAGGACTGTGGTGAGGTGCTCTTGCAAAACACGCACACATACACTACATTGAAGAGTATATAGACTCAACAAACATATACTAAACGCGTACAATGATTACTTGAAGTATGTTGCTTTATTTTCGTAATTCTTTGGAACCTCAATGGACTAACACTTAATGTTTCATGGTTCAATTTCGTAGGTAGCTGTTGGGCATTTGCTGCTGCTGGAGCCATTGAATCAGCGCATGCCATAGCCACAAAGAAACTTATTAGACTTTCTGAACAAGAACTCATAGATTGTGACTCCAAGAGCCTGGGTTGTGGTGGAGGATTGCCATCTTCTGCCTTTGATTGGGTTATCAAACATGGTGGCATCAGCAAAGAAAAGGATTATTCTTATACTGCTAAACAGGGTCATTGCAGAGCCGACAAGGTTTGTTTCCTATAAGTTTGTCGAAGTAAGTTTGAAATTATATATTTATATCTTTTCTTTACCTGATTTGTGCTATCTATGTGTATACATCTGTGCATGTGTGGTTCTTCAGAAAAATGGAGTAGCGAAAATTAAGAGCCATCAAAGTGTAGAACAATCGGATGGTGCTCTCTTGTGTGCCACCTCTAAACAACCTATTACTGTGGCTTTGGATTCAACACCGCTTCAATTCTATGAGAGTGTAAGTCTTCGCTTAATCCTAATTCAGTCTGTCTAGTTTTTCATTCTTCTTCCTATTTACATACGGGGATTACATTTCGGGGTTTTCTAATACGCGCGCGCGCGCGCATCCTGGTCCTAAATATAGCAACAGGATAGAGTATTTACTTTGGTTTCAAATACAATAACTCAATCCCATTTGTCTCTCAAATTGATATTTTCTCTCTCTCAAATCATCCCTGCAGATTGCTCATATATTTTGGGGGTTTTCTAATATATATTCATTCGGTCCTAAACATGCAATAGGATAAGACGTTTACTTTAGTTCCAAGTACAATACTTCAATCCATTTTGTCTCCTAAAATATATATCCATTCGGTCCTAATTATGCAAAAAGATAGGACGCTTACTTTAGTTCTCAGTACAATACTTCTACCCATTTTTTCTCTTAAATTGATATTTCCCACTCAAATCATCCCCACAGGCTACTCGTATAAGTGGTTTATATCAAGTGCACTTCAAATATACAATTCATATGATTAAAAAATGAAAGTTTAAGAAAGCTAAACACACATTTCTTATTAAAAATAAATTGACTAGTTTATTTAATATGTACAAATTTGTTATCTAATGTTTATTTTAAAGACATGAGAGTGCGTCTGTGTGTGTGGAATTGAGTTTCCCACCAACATTTAAGTATACACTGATTCAACACTCATATGCAACGCATAAAGTTATGAATTTGATAGTTAACCACACCAACTTCAATTTTTTTACTAATTACTTTTATTTTATTTTGTTAGGGCATTGTTGATAGTAAAGGTTGCCCCAACGGATCTAGTACAGATCATGCTGTTTTGATCGTTGGATATGGTTCGAAAGATGGAACAGATTATTGGATTGTAAAGAACTCGTGGGGAAAAGACTGGGGAGTGAAAGGATACTTCATGATACAAAGGAACACAAATTTGGCAGATGGAGTTTGCTCTATTAATACTTGTGCTTCATACCCAGTTGCAACCAACTAGAGACTCTACTAGTGCAGTACTAGTTTCCAATTATATTGTCAGTTTCGTATTTCATGTCGTTATGTACTAAAGTCTACCCCAAATTTTAAATAAAGAGTAAGAAATTATTAGTTATAATGTAATGTTTATATAATATATATATATATATATGTAGGTTTATCATTATCTAGATTTATAAATTGGCAAAAAAAACCATACCTAATCCTCTAAACAAAGTATCACTTAAGTTATCTAATAATCCTCACCCGTGTTAGCGAAACAATTCTGATATTATATAAAATTATAAATATTACTAAAATATTCTTAAATCCTAACATATTAAGTTTATTTTTGAAAAATAAAAATGATCGGCACAAATTATCATTTGAGTTTAACGGTATTAGATTTAGAGTTTTGGAAGGATGTTTTAAAATTTTAAGAGACTAACATTTAAGCTTGTATAGAGCTAGAGAAACGTGCGTTCTTTTTTTCCTTTATAAGTTGGTTATGACAAATCAGTTTGTGTAAAAAGAAGGATTATAATGAACACCCTAATTATCTAGTTACCCAATGAAAAATAGACATGTGGATTTTTTAACACATGCTCATAACGTCTGACCCTACCGTCAGTCTCCGTTGACATTGTGCTGACTGAGCAAGTAAGACAAAAGCATGGGTGATTGAAATAATAAAAGCCTTCAGAAGTTCATACGCACACAAAAAAAGCAATGAGTCAAAAGCAGCAAAAACTTTAAAACACTGAGGGCTCGTTTGGAAGTCTTTTTGAGAATAGCTTTTACAGATTTTGAAGTAAAACTTAAATTTTGGAGAATAGTTTTTTATGGAAAACCGAGGCTGACAGTAGGGCCAGATGTTATGCGCTTGTGTTAAAATATCCATATGTCAAATTTTCATTAGGTAACTGATAATTAGTGTGTCCAGTACCGGATATAAGTTTAGTCATTTATGGATTCATGATTAGAGTCATAATTAACCCTGGTTGTTTCTCCTACCCATTTCGGAGTTTCAGGTTTATTAGTAGCCATTTCCCCACATTGCTATTTGCTAGTCTGGACTTGCCAGTTTTTTGGGTGTCACAGGTCTCTTTCTTTATATCAAGTTGAATTTAAGTGTTGAGACTTTTAAGCAAATAATAGTGGCGTGTGTAACGCTGAAGAAGACAAATATTTCTTTTGTCAGTTCATAAGAAATTTTTTTTTGGTGATCTAGGGCAAGTCGCGATTCTCCCCGGTATCCGGTGCCTTTTCATGAGTCACTAACCTTCTTTCAATTGGATCAGGTAACCCGGGGCAACTGACTAATTCGGAGCGGGGAGTCCTCTAGCGCACCCCCTATAAGGTGCTTTGCACCAAGGAGTGGGTATCACCTACCCTCAAGCGTGCCTCCAAGATTCGAACACACATTCGCCTGGGAGGTGACAGCCGCTTTGATCACTACACCCCAACGCTCAGTTCATAAGAAATTTAATGTCACGAGTATCTGTAATTAGTTTAGTTATAGATAAATAAATACTCCTACTTACACGACAGACAAAGGTCCCTTTACAAAGTGTCATAGTGTAATTTTTCTTTATTTGTTTATTAATCTTCCATGTCTCTTCCATTATACAATGTAACTCTTTAATTGCAACGGTCAAGTCTATACTTTGCAATATTTAATTAATTTTAAAACTACACAGTTGCATGACTTTTAGATTTTCTTTTTCATTTATATGCCTTGTCTTAAGCAATAAAAAGAGGGAAAGGAGAAAAAAGTTTGTATTCCAATACATAATATATGAGTCATATAACTAATTTATGGGTATTAAAAAATTAGCTAAGTTAATTATCTATAAAAATATATATCAATTTTTCTGAAAAACAATTTTTAATTATGCATAATATATATAACCAACCTTGATAGGAATCTCTTTATTATATGTAATTACTTTGAAGTAACATTTTCTAAATGAGAGGTAAAGTTGATAGAGATTGTTAGCAATTGGCCTAGAAAAACTGGATTATCTTATTCACTTAATAGTAGATAACCATTCATCATATGAGGCCCGTTTAGAAATGTGGTGGAGAAATGATTTTACGTAAGTCAAGACAAATATGTGAAAGAAATTATCTTATTTTATGAAAAAACACTATTGAATGGGTTTTTAAGATCCTAAAAGTGTTGTCAAACAGAATCACAGTGCATATGGTCCAGATTATATATCGTGCTTTGGGCTTTATGAGCATAAGGCTCGATAGACTAAAGTCTCAAATACATACAAACAGAAGACGAACCTATACAAAAGGTATACAAATATATATATTCGTACCTAACTTGCGCAATAAATGGATTTCACTATCCTTTCGCCTTTGTCAATATTTCTGCTTCTTGGTTTTCTGATTTGACATGTAACAGATCAATCAAGCCATCCTGCAGGTTCTCTCTTACAACTTACAAAATGGCAATCAATTTCTATATGCTTTGTTATCTCATGAAACACCGGGTTTGAGGCTACATGGATAGCAACCTAGCTATCACAATAATCTGTAATGGTGTTGCTTTTCTGATATTCAGATCACTCAACAATCCTTGTACCCACACAATCTCTGAAACTGCAGACGCTAATGCTCTGTATTCTGCTTCAGCTGATGATCTAGAGATTGCGTGTTGCTTCCTAGTCTTCCACTTGATGAGTGAGTCCCCTATCTTGAGTAAATAGCCTGTCACAGATCGCCTTGTTTTTCCACATGTACCCCAATCTGAATCACAGTAGCAGCTCAAGGTCAAGTTTGAATTTGAGGTGAGGACAACTCCTAGACCCACACTCTGATTCAGATATCTCAATTCTTCCGGGGCTTCTCCCATTTGTATCTTTGTAGGCTGATCAAATGAATTGGTTTAAGTAGCTGGACAGGAAAACTAAAGTCAGGCCTAGTGTTTGTCAAATAAATCAACCTACCTATAAGCCTTCTGTATCTTCTTGGATTTTTCAGAAGGTCCTCTTTCTTGTCTTTACCCTTTTGAAAAGCCAACAACCTCATATTCTATCCCATGGGAAAAGACAGAGGACGACATGCACTCATCCCTGTCTGAAAAGAGATCTAAGACAAATTTTCTTTGAAAGAAAACAATTATTTTTTCAGATCCAGCTACCTCTATTACCAAAAAATACTTCATTTTTCCCAAGTCCTTAATTTAAAGTTGACTGTGGAGAAAATCTTTTACCTCACTGATCCATGCTTCATTGCTACCTGTAATGAGAAGGTCATCTACATAGACAAGTATGAGTACTATACCATTATCAAATTTCTTTATGAACAAGGAATAATCATGTTTGCTTTGGATAAACCCTCCATGAATCAATGCCTTTAAAAATTTATCATTCCATTGGCGAGAAGCTTGCTTAAGCCCATATAATGATTTCTTAAGCCTACATACCATACGCTCCCCCTGTTTATCAAACCCCTGGGGTATGGTTATGTTGACCTCCTCATCCAAATCTCCTTGAAGGAATGCATTATATACATCCATTAGATAGAGATTCCAACCAAATATTGCTGCTATTTTCAGTATAGTTTGCACAGTAATCATTTTTACAACTGAAGAAAAGGTTTCATGAAAATCTATACCCTCTCTTTGATTATAACCCTAAACATGCCTTATATTTATCAATTTTTCCATCTGATCTATACTTTATTTTGTACACCTATTTACAACCTATGGGTTTCTTAACTTTTGGGCTAGGACACTAAGTCCCAAGTATGGTTATCCTCCAAAGCTTGTATTTCTGTCTACATTGCCTCAACCCATCGCTGATTTTTCACAGCACCATCATATGTGGTAGGCTCAACAGTAGAATCGATAGAACAGAGGAAATTGAAATTTGATAATGAAACAGATGCATAATTCATATATTTCTCAATTGGATTTTTAGAAGCAGAATTTGGTTTGAGACTAGAAGCAGTAGGGGCATGCTGTGATGAAATTAATCATTAGACCAAATGGGAGGCCTCCTGTTTCCAATTGGTCTTGCTGATGGATCTGTAATTTATCACATACATGTTCAGACATCACAGACAGCTCATTGGAATCTTTATCTGTGGTATTTATGGGAATTTCTTCTTCATCATACCAAAAATCTCTTTAGCAGCTTTATCTATTTCCTTGTGATTACCTCCTAACCTATCCCGAAATTGGAACTTATCCTCTATGAATCTTACATGTCTACTGACAAAGATTCCTTTACTTTGAATATCATATAAAACATATCCCTTTTGATGTTTTGGATATCCTAGAAAGACACATGCAATTGACTTTGGTTTCAATTTGTCATGATTAACTAAATTTGTAGCATATGCTACGGATTCAAAAACTTTCAGATTATAATAGTCAGGTGGGTGACCATATACAATTTTATAATAGGTTTTAAAATGTAATACATGTCATGGAATTTTGTTAATCAAATAGCAAGCAGTTTGAACACACTAACCCAATACCTTATAGGCACATTAGACTGAATCAGCAAACTTCTTGTAAACTGCATTAGTGTTCTATGCTTTCTCTCCACTATGCCATTCTGTTCTGGGATATATGGTCATGTAGTCTCATGCACCATTCCCTTCTTAGTCAGGAATTTTTTAAGTGTATAGTTCACAAATTCAGTTCCATTGTCACTCCTTATTCGTTTTACTTTAGTAGAAAATTGAGTCTCAATATATGCAATGAAAGATTTAATGTGTGAAACAGTGTCAGTTTTGTGTTTCATCAAATAAATCCATGTACTCGTAGAAAAATCATCACAATAGTAAGAAAGAATTGATCCTAGAAAAATCATCTACAATAGGAAGAAAGAATTGATGTCCTGAATGTGTAGGAGTTCGATATAGCCGCCACACAACCATGTAACAATTCAAAGCATTTAGTTGTTTCGTTTGCTTCCAAAACCTAGGTTTTGTCCAAGTACTTATATTTTTCAAAAAAAAAAATTATTTTGAATATAAAACATCGGTTTGAAACCTAAATTTTGAAAAAACTATTTTCTTATCAAATCACACTATCTCTCCTAATAAATTTTCTCTTTCCTACTTTTTTATTCTTTCTCTTTCCTTTTTCCTACCTACTTTTTGTATTGAACTCCATAAAAATCAATAACTTCCCAAATTCAATCACTTTTAAAACTTAGATTTTTCCTGAAAATTCGTAAAAGTTATTCTCAAAGGACTTCCAAACGATCCCTTAATACAGCTAGGAGGATTTATTTGATGATTTTAATGCTTCTATTAAGTTTAAAATAAAAAAATTGTATAGGTTGCAAGTGAGAAACCAAGTTTGAAAGCATTAGAAACAAAGATTGAAATTGTTTGCAACAATTTCTCTATATGGCTATTTTGAGTGATTAAAAAGAAAGGAGATTTCTTTTGAGCCTTTTGAGCTTAAAAATGGAATCTGCGGGGAGGAGAATGTTAGATTAATTTTGAAACCCATAGATATAAAAGTGCAAAGTTAAGGTTAAAGAGAGGAAGTAGGAATAGGTAGAAAGAATTATGTAAAAAAATTATCTTAATGAGCTGGTAATTTTTTTGTGATGTTATTTAAGACCATTAGACATTAGGAAGGAAGAACTGGACGCTCAAGAAACCAAGAAAAGTAAGGAGAAGAGGTAACTTATCAATTATTGTTTTGATTGCATATCACTATATTTAATTGCATAATTACTTGCTTTTCTATGAATTGGATAATATGCCATGGTGTAAATGATAAGGTTGTGATATGATGAATATTGCTCTTACGCAATTATGCCTTGATCTATGTTATATGGTTTGACATATAAGGTATGCATAGTGATCAATTCTCAAGGTTATTGTTAATTAAGTATATGCGTGTATCATGTTTTTAATGCGTGATATGTGATTATATAATAGTTGATTATGCTACTAAGATTCCCAAGAATCTTACCTAATTAATGTAACCAAAACCTAAGGCTATCTTTGTCCAAAAAGAGAAGAAGAAGGAAGGAAAATGTTAGGAGGTTTGGTAAGTGCTTTATGAGTATTTGTAAAAAGTTGTAGATACCCATAATGACATTATATGTTAGTTATAATTGATAGCATGTGTAGTGGTAAATTTATTTTCAAGCATGCTAGAATAGGTCAAAATGCTCCAAACACATTGATATTGTATGTTAAAGCAACTATACTTCAATTGGACCAAGTATGAACAAAAAGAAGGGCAAAAGTCAACAAAATTGAACTTAAAGTTGACCATCTCATTGTGTCGCAATCAAGTGATTTAGGATGTGATATTTTACCACCAAATAAATATGATTTTTCCATTTAAAATGAGTAGTAATTCGTCTAAATCCGATAACCAAGTTAAGAGATATATTGTTTCAAAATTAGGCAAAAATACTAAAAAATAGAAAATAATCAAATAAACAATAACTTTTGAAATTAAAAATAGACACAATTTTAAAATGAAAATATCCAAAAATTATTTTTTCTCTCTCAAGTTTATCCAATTATCTTCCCATAGAATTTGGAACCACTCAATTCCGATTTTTCTACAATTAATTATGATTTTTTTTTTCAAAATTTAGACCATTTTTAGAATGTTATGAATAGTAATCAGAAAACAAAAGTTTTCAAACTTCATTTTTTTACAAATTATGATCAACCAAAATGATTCCAAATTTTTCATTCCGTTGGGTATGGTAATGGAATAAAATTAAGAGTTAATACAATTTGCACCAGTGTTGCACCACATTACCTGAGTCACCCCCAAGTTGTCATGACTCCTAATGATCCATGTATTGAAGCTAGTTATATGGCCGGGTTTCAAGTTGACTGTTCAATTTGATCTAGGTTTAATAACCACGATATTACTTTATAAGTTAGATAAATTAATTTATAAAAATAAAAAAAATATTACAACTAAAATAAATTAAGATTTCATATTTAAGGATAAGATCAACCTCATAAATATGTCTTCAAAAAATATTATATTTATAACATGTGAAGGAATCTTTTTCATATATAATTATTTGTACGCTTGCCCTTTCAGTCATTGTCTTTGGTCTTTCCTCTTTTTTTTTCTTTCAATTATCCGGCAGTGCGTGGTCGATTTCCACCAGACACCCACTCCAATTAAATTTAACAAATTAGATTTGACAGTTAATATAATTAATAAATTTATCTGTGATAACGACGGCGGTAAATAATTGTATTCAGCAACTCACTCACTCTCCCCCACTTATAAATAAAAATAAAAATAAAATAATATCTTAAAATTTATTTGATTGTGATATTGGGAATTTATGTTTCACACAAATAATAATTAATTTATTTGATTGTGATATTGGGAATTTATTATTGTCGTATGTTTCACAGAAATAATAATTTATTTGCTTTTAAGTATTAATGATGCCTTTTTCTTTTTCTCTTTTTTCAGTCGAGCTTTCACATTAACTTTGTTACTCTTTCTTTTTTTTATACATAAATTTTAGGAAAGGGGTTGGACTCACCCACGATCCAAGGGTCAGGCACCTAACTCATTATCCACTGGGGCCTGTCCCTGCAGGCACGAGAACATGTCAAGTAAGCCCTTTAGTTTTGGCCACACAGGTAGGTCAACACAGCTTCACTATAAACTGTGGTGATGCCTCCCCAAGCGCCGCAACTGGAGCCACAACAAAAGTGACACTCCCCAAGATTGAACCCTCTCCCTTTAGGTGAGAGTACTATCCCAATCCTTTCGTCAGTTGAACCCACGGACGATGGGTTACTCTTTCTCATTTCTCTCTCTCAAAAAGTAAACTTTGGGTCCGTTTGGTTCAGTGTCCAGTGTGGCCAAAAGTCCTTTTTGAGGCTCAAAAGCACGGTTGGCTCCATGCAGGTGTTTAGCTCAGCGTCACGTCAGAAGTCATTCTGGAGCAAAAGCTCCTTCCACCGAGAAGCTAATCGAAGCTCCTTCCAGCGAAAAAGCTCATTCCTTGGGTCCAGAAATTGAGGGCGAAAAAGATCTGAAATAAGAACCAAGTGGATTCAAGAAATTGAAAGAGGGAAGAGGGAGACAACACTTCTACTCTTGAGGGGGAAACGATTTATAACTGTATACAAAAATAACAATCCACTATTATAAATCTAAGGGATGCATGCAAAATAGAACAAATGGCCTGCAAATTGAAGACAAAACTATCAGCCCCTTGTGGCAGCAAAAAAAAGGCATCCAAACTCCGAAAAAACCATACCGATCAATGATAGGAAAAAATGGCGGGTAAATGCCATCACAACTCACCTTGATGTCGCCGAAAAAATAGCATTTATGCTAATTGCCGTAGACTAGATGGAACACGACGGAGGCAAACGAAGATTCCCTCAATGAGATGAAAGCTGAGGCTGGGTGGGAACGATAGAGTGAGAATGGGTATGAACACTGAAGTCCGAACTGAAGCAGCGAGGGAGAGAATGTATCCAAACTTGCTGCCACATGTCTTCTTTCATTCTGGTTCTTCGTGGCATTAAATCCTAAAATTCCATATACATTAAACCCAAATATTATATAATATCATGCAATTAAAGTAATAGACATTTAGATGATTCAAAGAGTGATAAAATATCTCAAAATTAACAATTAATTCATTTAATCACTCATTAATGAAATTAACCTGTAATCAACACATTTAAGCCCAAATAAGGTACCAAATGATCAATATTAGATACACTTATTACATATTAAATAGAGATATATCAAAAGGAAACTGAATCATTGATTAGGGATGGTAATGCAGGCCAGCCCACGGGTTGCGGGCTGGCCCACACAGGTTGGCGAGCTAGGAATCCCCAACCCAAGCCTGCCATGGCGGGTTTCTTTTTATTTTTTTATAAAATTAAATTTTTCTCATTTTTTACCCAATTTTTTCCTATAAGATTGCATAATTTCATGATTCTCTTTCCAATCCTATCAATAAGTGTTCAATAATTTCCTAAAAATAGAATTTAATATTACTTTTTTCTTTGTCAAAAATATTGGAATTGAAAAAAAAAAGTAAAAAAAAATATAAAATAATTTTTAAAAAATAAAATAAAAGGCGGGTTGGGGTTAGAGGTGACAGGCTGGCGAGCCCGTCATTTTTGGTGGGCTACAGGCCCAAGCCGCATTGCCATCTCTATCATTGATTGGTGCTCTAATTGGGAACGGGTGATGGACTTTGCTTGAATAGGCAAAAGGGGCGTATGACCATTCTTGTGCTTAGCCATTTTTATAATATATATCATTTTATTTTTGTTCTAAAATTATGATAATATGTTAAATAATATATATGTATTATTTTCCTTTATTCCATTTTTTATTTTTATCATTTTATTTTTTAATTTTATCACAATATATAAAATAATATATATATATATATATATATAAAGTAGTATGTGATGAGATTCACATCCTTTTAAGTGATTTTCCATTAAAAGTCATTTCTCCAATGTTTATCCAAACACATTTTACTTTTCACAAAAAGTCACTTATCAAAAGTTTATCTAAACATAAATTATATTACATCTTTTAACTTTTAAACAGAATTCTTTTTTCTAAAAGTCATTCTACCAAAAAGTTACTTTTTCGACCGTTTATTCAAATGGACACTTTATCATCTTTATAATAGTGAACACAATCATTTTTGAGAAAAATAAACCAATAGAATTGGAGATAAGAGCTTAAAGATTAAGAATATAGGAGATTTCAAGCTTGGAATCCAAATTTACCTTGAAACTTGCACTCCTTGTTCATCTCCCTTCTCCACGGCTTCCTCTCTCTTTCTCCTTGCTTGACTGAAAGTGGGAAGCAATTTTAGTCTTGAAATCATCAAGTAAAAGATGACCACATGTGTGTTAAGTTGTGGGTCTCACTTTTTACCGATAAAGTAACTTTATATTAATATAATATACTACTTTGTGTTAATATCTCTTCTTGTTTTCCTCTTCACATAAGAAGAGCACAAGTGGCATGATATAGATTACTCTTTTTATTACTTTGCAAAACTTTAAGTTTCCATAACGCTAATTTATGGTACCGGAAATACTTTTCGTGAAATCCCTTATCACTTGACCAATTTAGGATCATTAAAAATTCCTTAAATTCATCTAATACTCTTATGATTTTTCTTTCCTCAAAATGCTTTCTAGAAAGAATTTAATTAATTTTTGAAGAAAACTATAATTTAAGATTTTCGGAACTTTTCATTCCGGTCTAGGGAATTATTTCTAACTTCCTCTTGGAAACAATTTCATAAATTACTAAAATTTCCAAGCTATTTTCCACATTCTAGAATCAAATATTTGAGGCATATGGATACTTTAAAAATTATATTTGACTAATTATTTTTAAATAGTCAAATATTAAATAACATTTAAAATTCCCGTAAATATTATTTTTGTCATTTTAACTTAAATTAGACATCAATTAGTATCAATAAATCTTTCTCTATCTTTTAGGGTTCTGTGAAATTTTTGATGTTTTGGTCAAACTTTGACTAAAATACCCTTTGACTTTTTCAAATTTACCAAGATGCCATTACTTTTCCAAAACGATCATTTTATCCTTAATTTTTTTCTACAATTTGAAAAATGACATTTTTACCTCTCCTTTTCTTTCTATTTCCATATTCACCATTTCCTTTCCCTTTCTGGACCCTTAATTTTTTGTAGCTATTTGTTTATCCTTGATTTTCAGTTATAGAAAATTGAAGATACTATCTGCAGCAAGATAAAGAATGATAAGGTGTGAAGAGGAGAAAGCAAAGAGGTAAAAAAAATCCAACAAAATCAAAGGTAAGCTTGAGTTTTAGTGCAAAATCTTCTATAGTTCTTGATTTCTAACACTCTTCTTCCATCCTATCGGTTTAGTTTTGTAAAAAATGGTCTATTTTGGTTGTTGTATAGTTTTGGTTTTTGAGAGGGAAAGAAGGATATAGATGAAATAGTTGTTAGAAAACAACACTATTCATGATTTGGAACCTATTGATGGTTGGTTTGCATTGATTTGGTGTTTGTATTATAAATTTTTGGATTCCAAACCTTAAGGGGAAGGTGCTGCACAAATTGGGATTGTTTATGGATGAATGATTTTATGTTAAATAATGGTCACAAAGTGGTTTAAAAATAAGGTTATTCATGTGTAAGGAAAAAAGAAATCGAAAATTCATGTCCAAAAATTATTTTTTTCTCTTAAGTTTATCCAGTTATCTTCCCATAGAACTTAGAATCACTCAATTCCGATTTTTATACAATTAATTATATTTTTTAAAAAATTTAGGTCATTTTTAGAGTGTTATGAATAGTAATCCAAAAATAAAAGTTTTCAAACTTCAATTTTCACAAATTATGATCAACGAAAATGATTGCAAATGCTTCATTCCTTTGAGTATGGTAATGGAATAAAATTAAGGGTGTTACAATTTGCGCCAGTGTTGCACCATGTTACCTGGTTCACCCCCAAGTTGCCATGACTCCTAATCATCCATGTATCGAAGCTTGTTATATGACCGGGTTTTGGACTGACCTGGCCAGTTTGGTTCACGTTTATTGACCATGATATTACTTTATAAGTTGATAAATTAATTTGTAAAAATAAACTAAAATAAATTAAGATTTTATATTTAAGAATAAGATCAACCTCATAAACATGTCTTTAAAAAACTATTATATTTAGAAAATGTGAAGGAATCTTTTTAATATATAATTATTTGTACGCTTGCTCTTTCAGTCATTGTCTTTGGTCTTTTCTTTTTCTTTTTGTTTTCAATTATTTGGCAGGACGGGGTCGATGTGTGGATAGCTTCTTTCCACTAGACCTAATTAAATTTAATAAATTAGATTTGACAGTTAATATAATTAATAAATTTATCTGTGATAACGATGGCAATGAATAATTGCATTCAGCAGCTCACTCACTATCTCCTTCTCATAAATAAAAATTAAACATAAAATAATATCTTAAAATTCATTTGATTATGATATTGGGAATTTATGTTTCACACAAATAATAATTAATTTATTTGATTGTGATATTGGGAATTTCTTGTTGTCTTATGTTTCACACACACAATAATTTATTTGCTTTTTAAGATTAGTGATGCCTTTTTCTTTTTCTCTTTTTCCTGTCGAGCTTTCACAGCATCAACTTTTTCTTCTTGACCAAGAATTAAAGTCTATTGTCTCTTTGTGTGCCTTCCAGGTCCAGCATCCACATTAGTTTTGTTTTTTTTTCCAGCACATTAGTTTTGCTTAGAGATAGTAGTAGTAATAAAAATTATGAATTTGAAATTTACATTGAATCAATTATATATTCTGTATGAATTTAATTTTTTCACAATATCTGCCGTAATTATACTTTACATTTAGCCTTTCCAAATATAAACTTTAAATATCATTTTGCTTTTTACATACAAAAAGTGTACGATATGAAGAAGAATCATCAATATATTAACATGTAAATTTTTAATAAAACATAGGAGTATAATTTAATTTAAAAGTAAAACAAGTGCGGCACATATTTTTAAAAAACATCAATGCAGTATCGCGGAATATCTCTTGCAGCATTTGATTATGATTGAAACATTACCTTTACAAGCAGTCAAAACTATACCATATTTAATGTAAATGAGGATGGAATAAAAATCGATATGATGTTAGAACTTTATATAATTGGTTAATAAAATTAATATTAAAAATCATTTGAATTTCATAATAAGTTTAATGTTTTTAGCTATTTATATTCTTAAAAATGAGGAGAGGAAGGAATAGTTACACAAGAATAAAAATGTAAAATTTGATAAACAATTTGCCTAACCCATAATGCTTCTAAATGAAAAATACTCTTGATTGACAATATAAATCATTTTAAATAATTTATCATAAATAATTTTATCCTCAATTTTATCAGTATTAAATTTGAAGCATTGTTTGTATTTGAGAATTAGTTGAGAGAAGAGTTACATATTCTGAGGTTATTTTACGGATTTTGAGATTTTTTGTGAATTTCAAAATGTTTTTTACAAATTTTAAGATGTTTTTATCTTGATTTATATGTA
>JANTPZ010007947.1:0-19937 GCA_025593235.1 Vachellia pachyceras | reverse complement strand
CATTCGAATGACCCTACTCTTTATAAACGGTTTAGAAAGCTTGAACTTCAAAATTCTGTAACTTCCTCATTTTAACTCCAAATTTTACAAATGACCTATCATTGGAAAGACCTTTGAATCTAGTTTCAAATGGAATAGGTTTCATATCAATTGAAGATCTGGATTGAGAGATATCATCAAAAAACCGAACATATATCTGGAATATACGTATTCCTGACCCATGTTTGGTTTTTTATCGTATCTCTCAAAATACTAATCCAATGGCTGTGAAACTTATGCCATTCGAAACTAGACTCAAAGACATTTCCAATGATAGGTCATTTGTCAATTTTAGAGCTGAGATGAGGAAGTTACATCATTTTAAACTTTCAACTTTATAAACCGTTTTTCTCACTCTCACAATAAGGCTGATTCGATTCAAATAATGAGGCTAATCGATTCAGAATGTATGCTTTCTAAACCGTGCAATAATACGGTGGTTTAGAAATATTTAATCGAATCAGATAAGAACTTAATCGAATCCGTCACTTCATTTCCTTTAAACTTGGGTTAAGACGCGCGAGGTACTGAAGGCTGCTGTTTCAGGGGCAGTGAGGATATTTACTTTAAACTTGGGTAAAGACACGCGAGGTACTAGCATGTGTCAGGGATTTAAAATTTTGAATCACCTTTCTGGGATTCACTGTTTTCAAGGTACTTTTTCAATCATTTTTCACGTTTATAAATGACGTGAATTATTATCACTGTGTCGAATTTCGAATTTTAGACATTTTTGGCTTTAGATTATCCCAATTCATTAAAATAATTTTAGGCACGATCCATTGTATATATTATTTGCATCAACTGTAGTGCAAACTCTAAACTTGTCTATTGGAAGCCCTGAAAGGGACCAACGTGAAGAACACGCGCTGTACTGGGCGGTTGAGAGTAGCATGTAATTCATCGCCCCGCCAGAAGCACAAAAAGCTTCTACTTCCCTCCTCTCTTTCCGCGAAGCAGCACGTGTCAGCGCGTCATGCTGAACTGGTTCCGCATGCCACGTGGCTTATTCTTACCGGTGGAACCTATTGCCACAGATCCCATCCCAGCCGTCAAAGCATCCAATAGACCGCCAAACATTATTTCTGTCTGACTCGTGGAAGTTAAGAGAGAGAAACTGATACAGAAAGAGAGAGAGGGGAGAGGGGGCGCTGCTGCCACATAGGTAAGCTGCTTTTTACAGGAATTTTCACTGTAAATTGCGATAATTGAGTTTTATTTAGCTATTTACTGATAGTATGAACTGCTGTTTCAATGTTATTTTGGTCTCCTTCCATTTGTCCCCCTCTGCTCGCTTCGCACTGTTTGTGTTAGTTATACTGCTGCATAACCGTAAGTTGGGTTTATTCTTGCTCTTGTTCTTCGTTATGGGCTTTAACTTTCAATTCATTGATCGTTTTGACTTTTGCTTTTGATAACTTTTCCTCTCTCCGTGCATCTCCATCTCATCCGTGACTTCTGCGTTTTGTGTCGCTTTGACGTGATAATTTTTCATGGTTGACTTCGAATTTCGCCCGTTAACTTGAAAATTGTGCTTGTTAAAGAATATGGGTTTTAGGTCCTTACCATGTTATGACGTAGATATGTCTCTTCTGTGGACCTTAAGTAGTTCTGTTTTTGGAGGATCAACTAGTGTGGATGGATGCTGAATACTAGATATTGTGAGTCTAGCCTGTCCCTTTTTATATGTTGTGGGTTATATTGAACAGATAGTTTTTGCTTGCTCTCTTGATGATGAACTTTAAGGGCGTATGGCTATGGGGATTCCTCTAGGTTTCTTGCAGAATAATATCTGGAATGTAAAATTCGCTTGTTTGATACAAGTTTTTCGAATAAGCTTCCTAGGAATCTTTGACGTCTCTTCTAAATCAATTATTCCAGAATTTGGGCGACTCATTTCCATATATTACATGGTTTTGAATTATCATACTTTTGGGTACAATTCAGGAACCTTTATATAGCTCTTTATGGTTGCAAATGATTTAACTTCAAAATCTAAGTATACTGTACCTGCTTATGGTCCTGGTTTCCCTTTGGTCAAAGCAAAATGAACCTTAAAAGAAAATATACGCAGACGCCTTGTCTAAATGATTAGTTGGATTCGACAGGGATGCTGGCCTCTGTGATGTACTGTCAAATCATTCTATTTGTGCAGGAGTAGATCAATCAATTCAAATTCATAAACTCAATTGCTTTGTGATTCTGTCTGAGCTACTCTGTTTGCTGTACTCATTTTATATGTTTTCTATAACTGGTTACTTTAACTATCGGTTTCCCTGTTTCTTGGTAAAATCATGATTACCAGGAAGTTGTTTCACTTCATAAAAAAAAGGCATCATGTTTAAGTAATCTGGTGCAATCCTTTGTGGAGTAATGCTTAAGTATTTGAATATATCACAGACTTAATGCAGGAATAGATAGTCCTTTAGGTCTCTTTACCCTTCATTTATTGGAGCATTTTTGAAAGTTTCTATAATTGATTCAGAAAATTGTTAGATCGCTATTTTCTTTCCATGTTCTATCTTGTTTATGTTATATTACTATAATAGGAGTAGGTCTAACTTTGATTTTGATGACCATATTTACTTTAGTACACATCAATAAATGCTCACAACTTCTTTTAACGCTGATTTAAAAGTTTTTCTTCCATTGGATTTGACGATTTCATGATGCATAATTTCTTTCTACACGGTGGATAATTATTTTTTATTCTACTTACTGTACTCCAGCCTCTGCTGCTAGATTTGTCTAAAGGGGTCTTGTCTCCCCACTGATGTGCCCAAGGCAAGGTTGTGTTACCCGTCATAAATTCAGATCTAATGCCATCCCTAAAAATGAAGAGCAAAGTGAGCACAATATGTTTAAAAGAAAGAAAGGATCTTCATGTATCTACAAAATCAAATGTAATTTCCAAAAAGTCGTGCTCTAAGATAACAATTTCTGCTCAACTGGCTGAAACAGACACTACTTTCCATGATTGCCAGGATGGTAAGCTGCTTAACTTATGAAAGGATTTTTTTTCAGTTTATTCTCATTTTGCTTTTGAGTTTGGTATGAAAATTCACTTGAAAGCTAGAGATGATTTCAGATTTTTCATCATTGCAAACAATTGTTGGCTTTTGTAGTTTATGATTTATAAAAAATCAAGAATAACTGATGCTCCAACTGATAAAAAGTCATAAAACCTGCATTGCTGATTTACCCAGCTGATTCTCTTTATCCCCAATAAACCAAAAAAGAAGAATTTATCATAACAAATTTATGGATTTGTGATTCGTGTATTGTTCAGATGACAGTGAGCACAACTAAGAAGGTATGAAATAAAGGAAATAGAAAAATATAGAATTTCTGTAATAGCAAAGAACAAAGATTTTAAACTTCATGATCTGCCTTATTCTGAAGCATTTTATTAACAGTGTATTTTGAAATTCCTATAGATTCTTAGCATTTACAGTTTTTATTCTTTTAGTTACCTCAAAGACGGAGGTGTCCCCAAAAGACTTTGAAGGCTTTGTTTCCATTGACAACAAAGAGCATATGGATAAAGATGATTCCAATATCCATCCCCAGCAATCATTTTCTGTTGGTTCCCCTCCTCTGGGAAGAATGGTAGAGTTTGATTGTATTGGCTTTAGATAACATTTGTTCGTTGCAAGATTTTTAGTGTATTTGACACCTTCATACTAGTTACTGCAGTGCTCGTGTTAATTTAAATCTGCCATATATAAGGATTTCTCTACTTTATATATTGACCCTTGATAAACATTATGCGGAAGTTAATGCATCTAAATAAATGTAGGTCTTGGGGGATTCCAGTATGAGAATTTTCTAAAATAAATATAAAAAATTGTACAGTTTCTTGCTATATATTTCCACTCGGCATTTACTGTTCATCATATCTGTACTTTACTGTTGCTGGGTAAAATAAAGTTTTGCAACCAATATGTATTGTCTCTTATTTTGATTTTTGGTATGGATGTGCATTAATTTTAATTCTTAATAGTACCTCTCAATCTGTAAGTTCATACTTTTATACATTCTTTATAAGATGTCTCACCTTACTTTAATGCTGGATTGTTAGAAAACTGTAGCATCTGTTTATTATATTGTTTCAGATGCCATGCTTGCAGTCATGCCAGTGCTATAGACTCTTAATGATTGGAATTGCTAGCTTTTTAGTGCATTACTGACAGAATTCTTTTTCTTTTCCCAGGAATTGAACGAATTATGTACAGTGAACTTGGAAACAATTTTTTCTCCTGCTTTTGAGCCCATTGAAGCTCACTGTGAACGCTTTGCTGACAATGATTCAGGTATAACTGATGTTACTGTGCATAGAAAGCAAAAAATTCCCCCATCCTTGATTCGACGCACCGGGAGTAAACTGCTCTTGTGCTTTTCTGCACAATGCCCTAATAAACTTGATCAATGATAAGCTTTATTACTCAGCACTCAGCAGAGTTAATTGTTTTAAAAAATATCTGTGATGTCTCCACTTATCTTTCTGCATTTTCTCTCTGCAAGAGTGAAATTCTTTTTGTTTGACTGTGGCTTTGGCGAGCCTGTTATCATATTTTTGGTTGGAAGAGAATTCTTTCATATATTGTGATTTTTCATTTATTAAAAATTGCAGAAATCATGAAGATGAATATTCGGCATTTTCACTCTTCTATGTATTTCTGCAGAATAAAATCTTTTTTTCATATAGGACCTATCCCATGAAAATGTATTTCTTGTGGAGTTATATCTGTAGCTATGACCCGGATCACATATTATTCATCATATTGCTAGTTGCCTGGGTCCTTTCTTATTTACTGTCATGAATTAGGACTATCGTTCATGGGATGTAAGTTTGTCCTAGGGGGGGCAGGGCCCTCTCATGTTTTTCTTTTGTTAGGAATTGGGATCAATAATCAAGAGGTGTAACTTTTGTTGCTTTTCCATGTACTGCATTTATTCTGCTTATTTACTTTAAGGGTAATGTATATATACCATACTATATGAGCATGGGTACTGCGACAAATTAAACTTTCTTCAACTACCGTGAAAAATTTGAAAGCCATAATTCCCAAAAATCTGGGTATTCATCTGCATGAAATGTAGATCATAAATTAGTAAAATCTTTCACAGGGATTCTTTTTCGGAAGAACTACAATTCAGGAACTTTTGGCAAAAACATCTATTTAGGAACAATAAAACATGTGAATGGTTGACAAAGTTCAAAGAGTGGTCAATCAATTAACCATATATTGGCTTAATTAACTACTTTCCCAGTTAATTATCCCTGAAGTAGAAATATTTATGCCTCAAATTTGTAAGCTGTAGCGCTCTTATGTTTTCTTTGGCAAAGCCTATTTTTATAACTTTGTTAACTTATCACATGCTTAACGTGGTGTCTTTTTTTACTGTCTGAATGTTTTTGTTTGCTTCCTGCAAACTACCACTCTCTAGTTGGGAGCATTGGTTATAGTGACATGAGAGGACTGGAAGCTGATGAGGATGAAGATGTCAGAACCAGATGCAGCTATGAAACGTGTGATGTGTCTGACTTCTACATTTCGGACATGATCATGACAAGCTTACCCATGGATGGAGATGCTTTTGCTGGTGATATCAGTGAGACCAGCTGCATATCTGATTATAGATCTGCAGAATCAACCATGTTTGATGCAGCTGACCAGTACATGATCCTGCCTGCTCTAGAAGATGATGCTAAAATTGACAGTACTTCCAATGTCATATCATGTGAAGAAGCCCTAATGGTTCAAGAAGATGTTGGCTTCTATTCTGCAATCGGGCAGATAAGATCCTGCAACCAGGGTTCTGATCTTATAATCGACTCTGATAAGGCTGAGTGCTTTGATCCACAGTCATTTATCAAGAATCTACCAGAACTCTCTGACATAGAATCAGATAGTCAACTTGCTGTAACATCAAAGGCATCTGAGAGAAGAAAATCAATAACCCTTGTGCTTGATCTAGATGGTAAGAAACTGATGTTTCCTGTGATTATTGATAATCTTATACTTTTTCAATGTAGAATTTACTGGTAACTCCTATTCACCCTACCCATCATGCTTTCATATATGCAGAGACTCTTGTCCATTCTACATTGGAACATTGCGATAATGCGGATTTCACTTTTTCCGTATTCTTCAACATGAAAGATTACACAGTATATGTAAGAAAGAGGCCATACCTCCACACATTCTTGGAGAGGGTAGCAGAGATGTTTGAAGTAGTTATTTTTACTGCCAGTCAAAGCATTTATGCGAAGCAATTGCTTGATGTATTGGATCCTGATGGGAAACTTATATCTCGCCGGGTATACCGTGAATCTTGCATTTTTTCAGATGGTAATTACACAAAGGATTTGACAATCCTAGGTGTTGATCTCGCAAAAGTTGCCATAATTGATAATTCCCCTCAGGTACAGACAGTCTCCTCTCATTTGATGGTTCACTTAACTGTCTTTCTGTAAGTTTTGTTCTATACTTGCTTTAAAAAAAAAGTTTCTTCATTTAGTCCCTCAGGTACAGATAGCCTTGAATTTTGTCCACCATGTTTTCTATATTTTTTAATTTCTGAATACTTCTTGCTCTGAGAGTTGATAATTTTGTCAAAACTTGTGCTATGCCAGTCATTTTATTAAGCAGCTGAGGATATATTTGCTAGGGGGTGTTCAGTTGATTAAAAAGGAACGAAAAACTCATGGCTGTTACACCAAATCTATCATGGCCCTCATTGATTAGTTTCTTTTCTGTACCATTGCTGTATATTTTAGGCGATTTTAAAAAATCTCATGCTTAGCTCAAGTTAGCGTGGGAGATTTGTTTTGAGTAATCTACAAATAAGCATAGATGAGAACTAGCATATAACTTGGCCTAAAGACAATCAAAGACTTGTACGTGATTCCTTCTTTAGCCAATCATAACCTTAAACTAGGAATGCCAGTGTCTAGCCTAGGAGTGGGAAGGGGAGAAATTGTATTTCTGGTTATTAATTCTTGCTCTCATGTCATAAATTACAGGTTTTCCGCTTGCAAGTGAATAACGGAATTCCCATAATGAGTTGGTTTGACGACGCATCTGATTGTGCACTGATGTCATTACTTCCCTTTCTAGAGATACTGGCTGATGCAGATGATGTCCGTCCAATTATTGCGGAGAAATTTGGTAACAAAGAATAAGGTTTCTCACTAGAGCATAATTTGCAGCTTCTCCTTTTTCTAATAATATTTCAATGAAGATTTGTCCTCTAATTAGAAGATAAGGTATCCTTTCTGCTTTAGCTCTTGAGGTGAATTAACTATATAATAAACTATCAGTTGTCTTATTGTTAAGTCCCAATATGCTTCCGTTTTCCTCTCAGTCGACAGCTCTGCAGAGTGGTTTGTTTCTCTGAAGAGGTAGTTGTAGCATCTGTCTCTCATCTCTCTCTTAATCCCTAGTCGTTGTACAGTTGAGGTGTTTATTAGTCTCTGAGGGTGTACATGAAACATTTTTAGATTGAGGAATATATATATATATATATATATGGTAAAGTTACATATTTTTCATTTTTGGTTTCATATTGAGATAGGCCTATTAAATTTCATGAATGCTGGGTAGAAATGGAAACATATAGTTGATTGCTGTCTTGGATCATTATTGCTAATAAACTAATAAGTTTTTCTTTTTTTTTTTCTATACATGCGCTATGAGGATTAGGGTTAAAACAGTCTTGTGGATAGGCGGAATAGCAAAGCAAGGCTGGAATTTAGTTCATAAAAACTTCTAAGACATTTTGCTCCAGGATACTAAAAACGCTTAGCAAAATTGAAGACACAGAATAAGCTCAAGCCTGAAATTTTAATTACTAGAATCGACTAATTGCATGGTAATTATTGAAACGAAGCTCTGCATTAGTCTATTAGATGATAATTACTCATCATGTGTGCGCTAAAACAGTGCGCAGAAATGTATGGACATAGATTTGAAACTTTAATATACTTGTGAGAGTAAGTGATAATAAATAATATAATAATGGGACTAATTATGATGAGAATAATGTCAAATAACTGAGGTTTAAGTTACATTCATAAACAATCGATGGTAAATGCTATCAAATTAGCAGCGTAATATTTGCTCTAGCCAATTGTGTCCACCAAGGTGTGTCCAAATCACACAGAGTATATAGCTTAGCATTCTTGTGCTAGCTATGCAAGAAAGATTTAGTTTCAAATTATCATCTACACTTCCATATATAGCGTTAGAAATGCTAACGACATGTTGTCAAGAAACATCTATGTTCTCTTTCCAAATAACTTTTAGGTTCTCTTAAACTTTCCTATGAACATAGTTATTTATATATGTTCTAGCTGTGGTCTGTGTTTGTCTGGAATGTGAGTCCCATTTTGATTTAGTCCAAGAGATGTCTGTTTTTACATATGCCACTGATCATTGTTGTGAATCATACAAGAAGGATGGGGAATTAACGATTTAGAAAGCAAGCACTAGTGTTTACATGATGGGACATGTTACAACTATAAAATCCATTCCTGTTTATATATCACATGCTTTTTCAAGAATCCAGAGCTTCAAAATTTAATTCAGTCACTAAATAGTTATTTCATCAGCGGAAAAATATATTAATACACCTAGAAAAGTAGTACCAATATGGATATGCTTGTTGGATATGGCGTGATAAGATATGAGAGGTATAGTAATTTGTAAAATTTTAAGATATAGGTGCAAGAAATATATATTCAACAAAGCGACAAGCGAAACACTAAACAACATATAGGAAATTGAGTTCCGGACTAGTATTTCAGGTGTAAAATAAATGTGTTCAAAACAAGGTACTAATAAAAGCATAACAAATCAAATTATAGATTTCAATTCAAATTAAATGTTAATGTTCTTTTACATTTACATGATTAAGATTCTTTATAAGCTTTTGTGCAGTTTTAGAGCATTTAGAAAATGTCAATGCATTTTGATGATGTCTTAAACATATCACACGAGAAAGACTGCAATATAGGCGTTAAAGTATGTTATTTGTATTGGGGAATGCAGTAAGCATATCACATTTGATACGTGTCTGATATGGGTTAATCTTTTCTGGAGTATCGTTATGTCAACCAAATTGGCTTGCCTGATGTTGCTCGTAATTAGACAGAAAGCTTGATAATAAATTGTTTACTTAATGTGATGATTTTCTGAATCTTTTTCCAGGAAGCATTAACTTGCTAAAGCAAAATGATTCTATAAAAGAGTACATTTTGAGAAAGATTGAATAATATAGTTGAGAGGAACGATTGATTGATCTTTTGTTGGAGAGTTGTTATAATATCCGTCATCTTTTTCTGTATTTGGGATGACATAGTCAAATGGTAGGGGTTATCTCTAAAAAGCATCTTTTCATTTTGAAGGATATATATTCACCACTTGGTAGTCACGCATGATTATGCTCTAGATGTGAATAATTTCTGTAAGAATCAGACTGAATATTTCTTATCATGAAATGAATCAATTCTTGATGTACTAAGATTTGAGTTCATGTAGTAATTTAAGACCAGTCGTGCATCCTAGAGGCCTTTCCTTTTCACTTTGGTCAAGGAATGTGTCCTATTTCAGCTGGTAGAATGGCACACGAGTCATTGCTGAAGTTGGATAGGTGAAATAATGCCAGTCTCCTATTCTGTAATCTGTAATAATATCCAAGTAAACTATGTTAGCTTCTATGAGAAATTAATTTCCACTGTATCATTCTTACACCAGTTTTCTTTTGCTTCGTTGGGTGATTTGAACTCTGGTAAGTAGCTTTGTTTTTGTTTCTATAATTCTAAGAGTCCCATCTGACGCTGCAATACTGCCATAGAAGCGCATGAAAAATGAAAAACCTTACATCTCTAAAGGTCAAACATTGCACTGGATGTCAAATAAGTCAATAGATCAGTCATCATCGGCTTTGTTATAAATTTGGCAGCTTGTCAGGTTTGAGTTAGAAGTTGTCAAAACCTTGAATTCAATTGGTTGTCAAGGCTTGAGAGGTAATAAACCTTGCTTATTTTCCAATGGGTCGAACTAACTTTTTTTAATCTTCACTTAAAGATCATCTCTTGAGTTCTGCTTGAAGGAATTATTCTTTTATATATTTCTTACAATGAATTCTAAGCTTCCAAATGGCCTAATGATGTTTCTGACTTTCTGTCCTTCTCTGTGGGTTTTCTCCCTGTAATTATTGACCTTGTTAACTAGGCCTATCTTGACTGCTTTTTTCCCTGATACATGTCTGCGACTGGGGGTTTATATGAATCAAGAGTTTATTGTAAGAGGGCAAGAGGAAGGTTCATATAGGTAGAAATTATGTTTTCATAAAATATTATGCACTTGACTGTACTGCTATATGCTATAGTGGCCCTTAATAATCCTTGAAGATAGTGATTGTTAGGTGGCTGCAATTTATATTCTGAAACGGGACTTATATCCATGGTTTAAAATTGAATAATCTAGTCTCATATGTGAAGGGTTAGGTTGACAGTTGAAAGTTGAGATAAAACAACATTACCCTGAGAAAGCATAGGGCTCACAATTTTAAAAAAAGATGCTACTCCCTTCATCAGAATCTCCATGCATCTCTTGGTTTTTTTGGGTAAATCAGGAGGATTAAATTAGCACGCAAGAAGTAAATGAATTGGTAAGTAGCTAATTAGGTGTGCATCAATACTTTATGCTCTAGCCATCTAGCGTCCTGATGATGCAGTTCCTTCTGGGATGCGACTGTGAAATGCAACTGCGAAAGTCGAAAGTTGAGTAGGGGATCATTTAAACTGCTCAAGCTTTCATCTTCTTTAGATTTGAAGTTGATGGATTTGATCTTTTTCAATATCTGATGATGTCTTCTATTAGAAATCGCATATACTTTCATAATCTTGCATCCATTCTCTGCAGGTCTCTGAAGGAAAATTAATATAATTTTAACCTTAATGGCAATCTTTTAGGTAAGTTTATTTTGTGTATATCTTACTGGTTAGAAGCTTCGTAGGTATAGGCCCTATTTGTCTTGGGATAGATTTTAGTGCGATTTATTAATACTGATATTTTTTCAGCTCAATGTTATATGATTGATTTTTTCTGGAGGTTTGTTAATATTTGAAGGTTCTATCATAGAACCTTAACGAACATGTAAGAAATTCTTCCTAAGTTTTCTCCTTTTTACTGCCAAGGTGGCTGGGGAGCCCTGTAAATTAGAATCTGAAATGTTGGTGGGGGGAGCCTTGTAAAATTAGAATATAAAATGTTAAATATTGTTATTTTATTGTCCTTTTTTGCCTTTATTTTTTGTTCAGGGCTAAATTATTTTATTTGTCTGCAATGGATCTTCTAGATTCATGAATTGTGTTATGCCTGTATTTCATCTTTATCATTATCTCTTTTTTCCTGCTCCATATCAGTCCCTTCTGTTACTGTAAATGTAGTCTTGACTTCTTGATGATTACGAATCATTTCACGGCTTCCTTTATTTTATGGAATCAAGCTCACAAGTAGACTCTCAGGTTGAATGAGAAAGATTTAGCCATCCTTGACCAGAATGTGTTTAAAATAACACTGATGGATATAACACAGCAACACAGTGATTTTAACAAACAAGATTCCAGGAGATTCTTTCTTTTTAAAAAAAGAATACAATGATTTTTATAGATATGAATTTCAAAGACAGCCTTTTGGGATGACATAACCGGTGGCAGTTCCAGCAGCATTTCTACATTTTGAGGTCTCTGATCGTTGAGCACAAGTCAGCTTTATGTTTCGCAGTGTGATTCCTTCGCATGGATTGCTTGCGCTGCAATCCAAGTTGATTGCCACTTCACTCCGTGATGTTCCCCTTATCTCTTCGTACCTCACTCTGCTTATCTTCACTCCTGAACTCTGTTATTGCAATTATTTCGCAGTAAAATGAAAAATTCAGAATCTTTTGCGATGGCTTACTCTTGAGAATCGCAGGGTAGTACTTGCATCTATTAGATGAGTTGCTTCGCTGCTTCAAGAGGCTAGTTTTTGTAAGCAGAGAACATGTCGAGAAAATAGGATTATTTGGGACCAAAACCAAAAGATTCAGGTTTAGACGTTGGATGTATTAAAAAAGTAATCAGCTTGGGCAAAATTTGACCATATCTATGAATGTAACGTTATAAGAATTTGAAGCATAAGTATTCGACTATTATGTAATACTATCAAATACTATAAGCCTTGACCTGTTGATGATGGCAAGAAAGGGCTCCAGGGCAGTATCTCTGATCAATAATTATGGGATTGAAGACATTGTTCATGATGAGGTTTCTAAAAGTTATGTCTCTGGTGAATCCATTGCTTGGTTGTGCCCTTGACTTTATTCTAACCCCATTATCTGTCTTTGTGAATGTGGAACTCGTCACTGTCACGTTCTCTACGCCTTCTTCCTTCTCATAGTTCCCCAAACTTCCTATGCTGTCACAAACACACAAGTCAACCATCATATCTCTTATTCATACCCAACACCACTTTAACGTTCATGTCATCTTTCACTCAGTTCAATTTTTTTTCTTGAACAAAAAGGTTTGGAGGCAGTTAGTGACCAATTGGTGGGTATAATAAAAGAGGTTAATCACTCACGATGTAATAAACTAAAGTTCGTATCATTATTAAGAGGGATGCTTATGTTTAGTATTTGATAATGTCTCAAACATGATTGTTTACAATAAAAAAGATCTGTGTGGCTATAAAGAAGGTACGATGGGTAGATGGATTCTAAGTATACCTGATGCCATGACCAGGGCCGCAAGCAATGTGGTCGATCCAGAGATGGGTTGAGCCCTGGTTGATGGAAATGCAGTCATCTCCTGTCCCGATTATGGCATTGCTGATTGTGACGCCCGTCGAGAACTGAACGTTGATTCCATCAGTGTTGGGGCTCCCACTTGGTGCTCTTATCTTCACCTTCTCTATCTTCACATTCTTGCAGTGATCAATGGCCATGTGCATTGTTTGGCTATTCATTGACCTTATTCCACTCACCACCACATCGCTTGACCAACTAAACGATATCGACTGCATTATTTTTTTTTTCCATCACAATACATATTTATCATCATCACTTCATAACAGCAATACAACTTAATTATGCATCAATTGTTAATCATGAAAGAGGTGAGTTCGGTGACATTAACTCAACAGGATCAATGCATGCTTCAAGGCTCAAAAAACTTTTATTAGGAATGGTCATAAATCCAGCGGTACAATTTAACCCAGTTTAGTTTTGCAAGGGAAAAATTGGTCTAATGCAAAACGGAAAAAAGAACATACTTGACTGACTCTATAGGTTAGACCGCACATGTGACTATGCAATCATACCAATACCAATTGGTTTGGCAAGATAAAAATATTATTTTTTTCAATATAACCTACTTAAACTGTGTTTGGCAACCATTTTGAAGGCCATGAACTGCATTTTCAGGCCATAATGCATTTTCCGTAAGGATTTGAGTGTTTGGAATATACGAAAGGCAAAATAACGGAAGGCAAAATAATGTATTCTGGAGAGAAGGAGAAAAAAGCTCCTTCTACCCAAAATGTATTTCAAGTTGCCACTTGGGACACTCCAAATCACATCCGATATATGAAAATTCCAAGTAATGAACTGGGACACTCCAAGTCGCGATTTAGAATATTTTAACTACTTTTATTTCATTTTTCTCAAAATTTATCACAATATAAAATAATGTATATGTAGTATTTAATGAGATTTATTTTTAAGTAACTTTTACAATATTTATCCAAACAAATTTTCATTTTCCAAAATGTATTCCACCCAAAAATTATTTTCCCAACGATTATCCAAATGGACTTTTAGATTAACCCTTGCACATGTACATGAAAGGTGAGAGCTAAGTGCCCTAAAACCATTAATTGCCTCCCTATTGTCAATTCCTTGTAACGTCATCCCCTCATGAATTTCATATAAGTAGTGGAATTTGAACTTGCTATTTTACAGGTTACGAGACAATTTCTTAATAATTTGATTAAATTTTTATTGACTAACTATGCACAATTGTGAATTACATATATAAATATAAGCATGTATATGAATGCAATGTTAGTAGACTCACTCTTGCTCCGGGAGGACAGTTCTTGTGATATTTTCTGCAATCCCAATAAGAGTAGCCTCTTGCATCGAGAGTGCCTTCTCCGTAGATGGAAATACCATCAAGCTTTCTGAACAATATCCAATACCCAGAATTCCCTAAAGACCAATAATCCCTTGGAGCCACAATAGTGCCATCAATTCTGAAATCCACCTTCTTCTTGCATGGACCATTGAACGTCACTGGTTTCACCAGAAACCTACCTTGTCGTGGCACATAAATTGCTGTTTCCTCTTCTGATCTGCATGCCATCGACCATGCCTTCAGAAACGGCATCGTAGAGTCCGACTCACCATTCGGGTTAGCCCCGAGACTCTCTACATTGATGTATGAAGAAGATGAGCTTTGAAAGAGAAGGAGGGGGAAGAAGAAGAAGAAGAAGATAATGAAGTGGCTTGAGTTAGTGACTATGGCCATTACTGTGAAAAGGTCGAGTGGGAAAAGTGATGGAAATTACTTTCATTTGCTTTGGAACTTGCTAATGGCTTGGGAGGACAGATTTTTGGGGCGTATTTATTGATTATCACATGGTTTTTACGTACAAAATAAGTTAATTATGCGTGAAGTTAATGAGCCGATTGCTTAGTTCGCTGGCATATTGTCAGGTCTTTCATGGTTGTAATTCATATGCATGCATGCTGCTTCTCCCGCTTTCTCAGGACCTCGTCATTTATGTATTGTTCTATGATTTATTGTTAGAGTGAGGGATAAGAAACCCAAGGCCTTGGATGCTAATGGTATGATATCTCCTAAGTGGGAGATTGAAAGATTACCGGTTCGATCCCACCATTGTAACATCAGACCATTAATATCTGTCCCTTTAACTTAAAAAAGAGTAAGGGATAAGAAATTTCATTAATTTTTTTCTCAAAATTCAATTTTTTAATTTTCCACAATTCTCTCTTTGATTTTTTTAGGAACAATATAGCGTTAGAAGAAGATTCCTATAACCTCCATAAAACCTAAGATAGATTTATACCATTTTGAAGAATTTAGAGAGGTTTATATTGATTTTGAAAATAGAAGTCTACTCAAATCTTTACATTACAGTTAATTTTAATTCAGAAAATAAATGCTTTATTAACGACAATAACATATAAATATTTGTCCGATTATGAATCTACTCGAATCTTTTATTCTATTGAAGTATGATAATCAAATACTTCCGGTGTGACGGTGTTGCACAATTTTTATGCTAACTATAACGTGAAAGCATTGATGGCAACGTGCATGGGATTTAAACTTGATTATCTCAATAATCATTTCATTTAGAAATTATTAATAATAACATATACTGAATTGTCTATAATTCTCCAGATTGTTGATTTTTTTATTAAAGTTGTTTAGCATGTAATTATAGGAGTAAAAAATGTTACAAAAAGATGCGTTGCATATATATAATATAAAATTTATATAGATTGTTCATTTTATTCAACAGTATTTTTTTACAAAACAAGATAATATTCTTCATATGTTTACCTCGACTTACATAAAAACACTTCTTTATCGAATTCCCAAACGAGCCCAATGTCAGATCGTCAGTACTATGGAATTATTGCGTGTTGTTATTGTGTGTGTTTGGGAAATGATTCTCAATCACGTTAGCTCGACACAAAATTCCTCCCACATACATTAAAATCTGTAAAATCGTCCTCTCAACAAATTCTCAAATATATATATTAATTACTACTACTAAAAATTGCTGCCAAAAAAATAAAAATACTAGAAAATAATCGTTTTTAATTATTTGATCATTTCTTAACATCGACACGTTCCCCCTTAAACATTAAATATGAATAATGAAGTGAGATATAACGATGGAAAACAAACAAATACAAATAATAAACACATAATAATTGAGTTGCTTTCTTTATGTCATGAAAATAACACAATTTATTATATATTTTTATATATCAGACATGTTTCTCTGTGCTCTGTACGAAATTTAAATAATGAGTTTCATAGTTTATTATTTGTGAATTTTAGGCCTAATATAAATTTTTATATGTATCAAAGTGAATTTAAAAAACAAATGGGAAAAATATTTTCCCCTGGAAATCTCTACCTAAAATACATCTCAAGCCATAATAGTGTCAAGTTACTCGGCCTAAATTATACTGGGCTTAATATTTAGGCCCAAATTAGTTGGGCTTTAATGACGGTCCGTTGTGAGCATAATTGGGTTGTTTAGTTTTATACCAATTACTAAAAACTAAAAAGAAAAGAAAAACCTAAAACTCAGAGCTCCTATAAAGTTGTAAACTTGTAAGAGGCTCAAAGGACACACTTGTCGGCTAGGAGAATTCGCCGTAAGTCTCTCCAGTCTCCGGTATCTGCATAGATGCTTCACTCTGTTTCATATGTTGAATTTGTTGGATATCAACTTTGATTGTGATATTTTCTAAGTTTAAGTGTAATGGACTTGCGTTAGAATATTTCCTTTTGTTTATATCGAGTAGTCCAAGCTCAAAAGGCATTTCTTTTTGTTGGTTTGTTTTAGTGCCATCTTGAAGAACCAGGTAAGGAAAAATGGCCGTGCCGCTGCTTTCAAAGAAGATCGTGAAGAAGCGGTTCAAGAAGTTCAAGAGGCCACAGAGCGACCGCAAGATCTCTGTGAAGGTATTTAGCCGAATGGCATTTGTATAAACATGTAATGTTTTAATTTCCTGGTTGGCTGTCTGATTTGACGATCTATTACGCTAGGTCTTTGCTTGTTATTCTGGTTTCGATTCGAAACTGTGGGTTCTGACCGTTTCAGTATGTATGAACTAGTGGAAATTTTATTGGGGTGTCTTTTGTCTCATCACACCGTATCAGTTGGTGTAAATTGGTTTTAAATTTGGTAATGGTTTAAACTATTTCACTTACTGTGTTGCATACTCTACAATTGTGATTGTGTATAGAGGAGGAGGATTGATTTGAGCCTAGATAGGATATGATGATAGTTTTTGTCGCCCCAGTCTTAATTTGCACCATATGGTGCAAGATGGTGACTGACATTGTATCTGATCCTAGTATCTTGTAGTTCATTCTATGACATGGTCATTGCTAATGTTTCTTTCACGTAGAAGGAATGTGCTCATCTGTATGTTTCTACGTCCTTTACTTTCGTTTAATGTTGCTCTTATACCATTTAAATCACTTCAGTTGAAGTGCGATCTTTGCTCTGTAACTATTTACTAGTTTCTAACTATAATTGGCTTCGGTTTTTAATGCAATAATGATTTATCTTTTCACTGATGTCTGAACACTCGTTTCAATGGTCTCCTCCAAAATATGGTGATTCAGTATTTGGAAATGTGCAATGAGAGATGATGATGTTTATCGATCATTTCTGCAATAGAATGATGATCTTTAACATGCACTACCATCTGATCTCTGTTGTAAATTCTGATAGCTTTATGTGTATGCATTATCACCAAATGTTCATTTCTTATTCCATGATGTTCCTAAACTCGACTAATGAATTTTGGTAAAAAAAAACGTCAACTAACGAATTTATACCAGTGGCCCAGTGCTTCTGCAACTGTTGATGCAAAATCTTTAATTATTAGGACTGATATGTGATATTACATGAAATGTCACCATCTTTTGGCTGAAGTTGCATGATAGAATTTCTGCTTGTCTAGCCTTTGATGAATGTTAGTTGCAGTTACTTGAAGTTCTATGAAAATAAGTTCTGTTTGCTTTTGTTATGCATCCCTAATAGGATTTTCTAAACTTTTTTGCTGTCAATTGTGAAAATTTTGTATTCTATATCATCTTGCCTATATTTTTTCTTCTGATGTGTTGTACATGTAATCATGTTTTGGAATCTATAATGCATATTTGCCTATGGTATCTGATGTCCGGATTTTGTTTGTGGCTGGACATTTCGATTTAAGGGCATATAGAAATGTCATACAGGTCTTGCGACACAGCTGGCCTGCCTTTCATATGGGCCTTCTGTTACTATTTCCCTGTTGACATCTTAAATCTATTCATACTAGGTGTGGTGCATCTTTTCCCTTGTGATAATGTACAATTTTTTGATGTGAAAGTAATGTGAAGAACCAAGAATTTGGTTTGCCTCACTTGCTAAATATTATGAATTTGGGAAGGCATGCATATAGTGCTTTAGGAATGTCTTGCCAATATTCTAAGTTGTCACTTTACCTTGTAATTGATTGCCCTTGTTGTAAATTAATTGTTTTCTTGTATGTTTACTTTAGGAAAACTGGCGCAGGCCCAAGGGTATTGACTCCCGTGTCAGGAGAAAGTTCAAGGGATGCACTTTAATGCCAAATATTGGCTATGGATCAGATAAGAAGACTAGGCACTATCTCCCAAATGGTTTCAAGAAATTTGTTGTGAACAATGTCAAAGAGCTTGAACTTCTTATGATGCATAACAGGTGAACTGATTCATTTTAACCATTGATCCTGATCCATGCTGTACTGATTGGCATCAGAATTCAGAACTTGTACCAACGTCCCCTTTTTCTGTTATGCCAGGACTTACTGTGCTGAGATTGCCCACAATGTTTCAACGAGGAAGAGGAAGGAGATAGTGGAGAGAGCTGCCCAGCTTGATGTTGTTGTTACAAACAGGACTGCCAGACTACGCAGCCAGGAGGATGAGTAATGTGGATGGCTTTGAAAGTCACTTGTGTTTTGTAACTGAGTTTTTTGGTTCGCATCGTTTTCGTGGTGATAGATTTTGGTCATATACTTTTATTTTTTGTTAAATTTTGTAGCTTGTTTGACATCATGATATTTGGCTTGTTCAATGGCCGTTTTAATAATTTCCTCCCATCTATTGATCTGGATCCCTAGCTTTTCAACCTTACAGTAGCCTGTGTGAAACACCTCAAGTAATGATGAATATGCTGGATGACTATCATTGACACATTTGGGTATGGCTTTTGGTTTTTGGGTCCCAAGAATTGAAAGCGGATGTACCCTGTTCTTAATTGGCTGCACAATTTTGCCTCAATCTCATACAACTTTACGCCACGTTTTCCAGTCCTAAAAGGTTTAAGTTGACATGAGAAATGTTTGTTTACGAACAATTGTTGCTCATTAAAAGCAGTTGACTCCATCACGAACATAATCAGATTTTGAGGCTCTTGGTGCATTGCCCATTGGTAAGTGAGTTAGGTGGAGGGTGCAGCGATGGTTTGGCCGTCTTTCATTTCCAAAGACGGATCAAATTTTCAGTTCGCTGTTCTTCACCAACTAATGTAATATCTGTTTATATGTCTTCTATTTTGATTCAACATAAATTTGCAGTCATATGGTTACAGTTTTAATTTTTTCCCCAAAAAATTACGCTAATTTCTACTTTTATTGTTACAGCGCTCCATTAACAGATTTTGAGTCAGCGGGGTGAATGCCCTGACTCCTAAGATTAACTTGGATCAAGTGAAGATTTTGCGGAAGACATCTTTTGTTTTTCCGATTAAAAATGCTAACTTTTTGCCAAGCATTGCTTTTTATTATACCTGGGAAATATTATTCCATATGTGGAATATGAATCTCAGAAAAACATGAACTGTTGCATCTCCAACACGATTCGAGAATGCTAAAAAAATATACTTTAGCTTCAACCTTTCAATTAGGCAATTTAACTAGAAAACAATTTTAATATCAAATTTGGGTCTAGTTTAAATATATGATCACATCCCAATATCACGTAGGCTTAAAATAGTGCAAGCTTTTTGAAGACGAAATGGGGCCACAGTGGAAGAGTCGAC
>JANTPZ010007946.1:0-14695 GCA_025593235.1 Vachellia pachyceras | reverse complement strand
AACTATCCCATTTAAAACAATCTCTTTTTAAAATGTCCTCAATGATGGTGGCTGGCAATGACCAGTGGTGATTTATTGTGATGATGGTTAACCTGCGGTAGATGGCTGGCGAAAACCTGATACGACGGTGGTGATCGGTGGAAATTAAAACCGACAACTGGTGCGACTCAGAGGTTGATGGCGGGGACGATAGGTCGATAGCAGGTGATAGCAGTATGGTGTTGGTAACGATAGCTTTAAATAGCTGTATTACTTGTACGTGATTTTTGGAAAATAGATTTAAAAAAAATGATCAAAATGATTTTAAAAAATACATTTTTAGAAAATAGTTTATGAAAGAGTAGAAAAATGATAGTGTTCCTATAGTTGTTACGATCATAATCATTTTTTATATACGGATTACCGAAAAGGAAATCAGCTAACATGGTAACTGTATAAAGAACATAATCTACTTTATTATTATAGAAGATGAGAATGATACTTTTTATAGAACATTTATAACGATCATAAAAAGAAGAAAAAGTGAAAAAATTAGCTTTTCTTAACTCTGTTTCAAAGGGCAAAACCATAATTTTGAATCCAACAGCCATTTTCCAAAACTTTCTCCTATTTATCTACCCCAAATCAAAATCATGGTTTTAGAGGTTAAAAGTGTTTTTTTATTGTTTGCCAGATACACACTTAAAGGTTAAAAAAGGTGTTTGGCTAAATTAAACAAGACAATGTTTTTTAGAGTTAAAATTTATTATGTATTTTGATGGATTGTCTGTTTGCTCTATTTTTTAAACTATAATTTTAAAATTGTTGTCAAATTGTGTTTAGATTGGCTCTTGGAGAATAGTTTATGAAGGAGAAGTAATGAAGGTGATGTTAGAGAATACATTTTATGAAAAAGGTTATTTTTTATATTAATGAGAGTATTTGAATAGTTGTTATCCGAATCATTTTTTATGTGCAAATTACAAAAAATGACATAAGATAGTGCGTCAATTGCATAAAAAGGCAAAATGTAATTCATTATAAGAGAAAATGGGAAGGATATTTTTTTTTGAATGGTTTCCCATTCGGTATCACAGGACAAGCCATCTTTCAATCGGACAACGGCCTCAGACTAATCCGGATCGCCCGTGGTAGGACCCTAAAGGCGGCTAGGCTACCACTAGGTTTTAAAGCTGCTGCATTCCCACGGCTCGAACTCAAGACCCGTGGTTAAGCTATAACGACCCATTACCAGTTGATCTAAGCCCCGGTGGTAAAATAGGAAGGATATTTTTGTTACAACGTATATGACAATCATAAAAAGAAAAAAAAGTGAAAAAGGTATATTCTCTAAAATTAGGGTTCAGCAAATTATGGCTAAAGTATACTTGTAGTCCTTTATGTTTGCGTTAGGTTTCATTTTAGTCCTTTAAGTTTAAAAAGTGCACTTTCAGTCCCTCAAACTTAACGCCGTTAGTTTCTCTTAACGAAAAATGCTGACTCATCAAATTTAATCGATAATTGTGCAATAAAACGTTGACAAAAGATATTCACATTTTAATTATAATTTAATAATATAATAAATTTGATATTTTAAATTGTGTAAAATAAAAAAGTATCTAAAATAACCGCGTTAAATTTGATGAGTCAACAATTTCCATTAGGAAAGACTAACGGCGTTAAGTTTGAGGGACTGAAATTGCACTTTTTAAACTTAAAGGACTAAAATGAAACCTGACGCAAACATAAAGGACTACAAGTATATTTTAGCCGCAAATGATCTAGGATCCGGTGGACCCGCCCGGACCAGGTACGATATTTGCCCATTCCCACCCAAAGAGCAGCCCGTAATGGGCGGGGTGGTGGGATAAACGGGACGAGACACCGGCAATGCCTCAAGCTGCTATGACTGCCCCTTTATTTTTTGTAATTTTTATATACCGTTCTTTTAATACAAAATATTATATATGATCCTAAATCCCATTGCTTAATTTTGGTCTAATGGTAAAAGAATATATGGAAAGCTAACTAGTCACTCGCACGTTTCATGTTTGATACTCGCCTTATACCAAGTTAACCATTTTTTTCATTTTGTTTTGGAAAAAAATTAAAAACCCTAACTCCGGTCCCAGCTTAAATCCTCTCGTTCTCCACTTCTCTTTTGTTTCATCTGGAGCCTAAATGCTGGAATCGTATGGCTTGGAGTGATTGACATCGCAGATAGGGCAGGCAAGGAGGAAGTAAGAGGTGGCGGGGGTGATGACGACGAAGAGGAGGAGCATGGATCGCAACATCAACGCCGTCCATGACATCAACACGAGGAGGAAGTAAGTCTTCCATGATGGGATTTAATGAAGCATGCAAGTTCGATGGAATGATCTAGAGTATTGCGGAAGAGTACCTAGATCCATTATGACAGAAGGGGTAGATCAACCAGGTTATTACTAGGGAAGAGAGGAAACCGTTTGCAGATGGGAAGCAAGAAGGCTAAAATGATAACCCGTAGCTAACCCAGAGATCATAACCCTGTATTTATAGATGGACCATGTATTCAGTCTATCAATGAATACGGGCCAGCAAATTGGGTCTCAGTATATTTTGATTCATTACACCTAATTATGTCCACTTAGTTCCTTAAACCTTATTAAATCACTTTATATTAGGGCACAGATAATAAATAATGACATCCACGTATAAATGTAATATATGGTCTATTGTTGAATTATTCAACCTTCCATTGCCTCCGGGCGTATAGATTCGTAAGCCATGATTCTCATTTTTAATTCTGTGCAACACGAACTTCGATATTGAACTGGGCTTTTCTCAATGGACATATCTCTTCGTTGAGATCCAAGAACACATTCGCTCCAATGATGCACTTCGGCAATCCGAGGCTCTTCTTCAAGCTCTCCAACAATAAGCCGCCGCCCATGACATCTCCGTCATTTCCAAATCCGTCGTTGCCCCTGCTTCTGCCAACTGCCAAAAGCTAGCATTTTATCTCATCCGCTCCAACCCTCCTCACCCCCTGACTTATGGGAGGCCGCCTGCACCGGTGTTCGCTCTGATTTCCACTTCTCTGACCCCCAATGTCATCGCTGCTGCTGTCTCCATCCTAGCCATTATCCCTTCTTACCGCTTGGCTAAGCTCATCATGGACTGTAATAATGAGATCTCTGACTGCTTCAACTTGCCTAGCTCATCAAGGACTATACAAAAATTAACGGGCTGCCCTACTAAATCTACGATTTCAAATGCCCAAATCATGGTTTTGAATCAATAAAGCATTTTACTCTTGAGCAAATATATAGGTAAAAAATGCATAAAAATACATATAAAATTTTTAAAATTGTGCAAAAATATCACAATTGTTGAAAACTTTTGTGTATTTTTGAAATATTTTGAAAAGTTGTGCCAAATCACTTTTGTTCGAATGATCTAGTTCTGAAAAATTAAATGCTAAGTGCTCACCCATACAAGTTTTTTTTTTCAAAATTAAAAAATGGGGAACTGACATTTGTTACCTCTTCATCTCCCATGCACCTCATAGGTGGCATTGAGCCTAGGCAGAATGAATGGTCAAACACCCAATCTCGATTTTGGGTGAATTTATATTAACGGTGAAATTAGTTTTTCAACATGATTTTTAATCTATGAAATAAATAAGATTGTTAATTTTGCTTCATCTGTGCAGGTATTGTTAGGTATTGTTACTGGGAAAACTGGGAACACATTTTTTTAAATCAGTTTTGCGCCTTACAGCAAAGCATGAAATTGTCCGTGTAAAGAATATATTTTTGAGTGCTTTATACAATTTTATAGCCTTATCCACCTAGATTTTCCTGTCACATGTAAAATGTATCATTGAAGTGTCCATGGGTATATCAGTTCATGTGCATGTTTGACAATCTCATTTGAAATCATTTTTATGTAAATTAAGATAAAACTTCTCTCACATACTTATCTCAGTTACTATATCTGGTCAGCCAAATTGTATGTTATTGGCAGCATTAGATAATTAGATGAATGAGAGCACGTTTTTTAAGGAAAATGCTTTCTAAAATCCCACTTGAGCATGTGCGCATATGACGTTAATCAATGGAACCCGTGCCATCGGTGCGGTGGCCCACATTCATCGAATCCACCATCTCAAACTCGCCCATCAAAATCCAACAAGTTTCAATTAATCACTAATGTTAATGTTTATGCCCACCGTCATTATTCATGAATCATCGAATGACCTCGCCGCTTCTATCCCATGCGTAATCTCTACCTTCGTTGTCTCTGTGTGTGTGTGTGTGTGTGTTTTTTTTAAAAAAATTCTATGACTATTACATGCCAATTTTTTTAATTGCCTCGATGATGACGGGCCCATGTACTTGTATATCTGCATGGAGCTTCCAAATAGTGACCACTCTAAGATATATTGTTTAAGGACGACGGTAAGTCATGCAAGATACTCTCTATAACAGAGGCATACATAAACCCAACCATGCTTGCATATTCAAGACACACTGCACTACTGAATGCTTGGTGTGCGTGTAGGAGAGTTTGTTCCATCGTATATAGACGAAAGCGACGGCCGAAGAGAGAAGCAACGAGCGCAGCTCAGCTCAAAACGAAGCACTCTCTCCCTCTCTCAAAATACTCCTACTTGTCTCTAGCTCTCCTTCTGCCTCTTCTCTATCGCGCCCTTGTCAAGCAATCTCGTCCTCACTTTTACTGTTCCCGATCATAGCTGTAAGTCACGGGGGTCCACAATCGCCAGTTGAATCCAATTTTTCATAGATCACTAATTGACTCATAAACTGTGCTTGTCACTGACATTATTGCTGATTATTCTCAGCTGCAAATTTGGTTCCTTTTTATTTCAAATTTTGAATTAGTGGAGACACAGATTTGCCTCTCGGCTATTCTTTCCATGCAAGAGTTCCATTTTTGTTACTTAGAAATTTTTTTTATTACTCTTTGGATTGTCTACTTGTTCTTGTTACTTTCCACTGTTTTCGGGCTTGTTTGGGGAGGCCATTTGCCTCCCCAAAATCCATTCCTGCGCTTACCGAGACAAAATTCCTCTCACATATTTACCTCGGAATCTGTTATCGTTCTCCCAACGGACTATCCAAACAAGCCATTCGTTTAGTTTTATATTCTGCTTGATTGTTTAATTGATCTGCGGAGTTTCCGGACGACTCACTGCAATTTCCTCCCATTCTTGTTTCTAGTGGAAGAACAGTGGGGATTTTATTTGGATGGAGTAAATGAGAAAAGCTAGTTGCAGAACCTGATCTAGCAATCATTCTGCACCGTTTCCGATCAGCTTAGTCCTGTAAGCTGTTTAGTAGTCGTAAAAGAAACATTTGAACCTAGGTGATGACTATGCCACACCGAAAAGTAGTAGACCCGAACTTGGTAAGCTTATAGTTGAAGAAGTGAAGGAAGGCTGTAACTGAAGAAGGTGTTGTCTCAGGAGCTGTTGATTCTAAATGATTAAACTCGCCTAATTACTTATGCATTTTTCTGTGATTTCTTCGATTGCCTCAAAAATGGATTCGGTTGACTGGAGACATCGTGGTCATTGACTCGTTGTTGTGTTGTATCAAGGGGTGGATGACATTTTATAACATAGCAAGTTGGCACATTTCTTCTCACATGATACTTAATTTGAGACGCTAACACATGATACTTTGAGACACTAATATAAAGAAGAAAATAATCAGCATTTAAACTTTTAAACCTGATGTACTTCACATGTCGTAGGCTATTCCCGCTCTGTCCCATTTCTATTTGAAACACTAGTAGACATTCAGGGTATACGTTTATGTTGTATATTGCTTATAAATGTGATAAAAAATTGATCAGTTTTGGTCATGACTGATGATGTGTCTTTTCGAATTGTCTGTTATTACAGACTCAGTGTTTGGTTCTAGAATAGAATTCTGTTGAATCTGTTCCTTAAGGCTTGTGATTTTTGCTCTACTGAATTTTTTTTCCTAGGACAATCATGAGCGGTAAAGGAGAAAAAAAATCTGTCCTCTGTGCACCGAAGAGATGGATTTGACAGATCAGCAGCTGAAGCCATGCAGATGTGGTTATGAGGTTTGACTTTCTTTGGGTTTTTATTGGCATTCATTATTCGGATTTGAAATTTCTACCTCTGTCCTTTAGCATAGGCTACTCTTGAAATACAAGACAGCGATCCCATGTACTGTAAATTTTTTTTTAACTATATGCGTATGCCTGTGATAAACTGAATTATGGTTGCCTCTCTATCTCTTTAGAACTGATGAATTTTTATTTTCCTATTTTTAGAGAAGGCAGGAGTGGCTATTTTGACAGAACAATTAATCATCTGGAAATCAAGTTTATTCAAGGTATCTGTGACTTTTTCATTCACTCTTTACTCCGCGCGTGTGTGTGTCTTAATTATAACATGTTTTTCAGGGCAATATAAGAAATAGAGATGTTTATTCTATTTGAATTTAGAATTACTTGATTTTATTGTTGTTGGAACTGATTGTGTAATGAAAGAGATGGACCTCCTCCTGATAACTCATACCTGTGATGTGAATTTGTAAATGATTTTTTACTCTGCTCAGTAGTTGACTTAGCATTCTATTTCATTATATCTCTTGTTGAAAGCAGATATGTGTGTGGTGTTGGCATCACATATTGGATCTGGCTGAGAAGGATGACACAGGGGGCCGAATGCCCAGCATGCCGTGCACCTTATGACAAGGAAAGGATTGTTGGGATGGCTGCAAACTGTGAGAGGTCAGTCTATTAACAGTTCATTTCTGTAGGATCAAAATATGGGTGCTCCTTACGGCAATTTGTTTCCTTTTCTTATGAGGTGTGCATTTTTGTATGATTTGTTAAGAACTGTTTATTCCAGCCGATGTCCTATATTTCAATTTTTTTAAACTGGTTTGTTATTTGCCTCTATATTTCAGACAGAAGGAAAGAAAATTGACACCTGACAATTGATGAACTTTCTGTTTCTCTGTTGATGGTCTTATTTCTGTAGATTGGTGGCTGAAAGTAATATGGAGAAGAAGATGAAGAGGAAGTGATGAAAGAAGATGGAGAGGTTTGGTTACCAATTGGAAAAACTTTAATTTGGGACATCATGTGCATCTCATTCCATCCCGACACTTATCCTGGTCATGGATTCATCGGCCTGGCTGTGAATTAAATTAAGTATAGTTGAGAAGGAATTGCACCCATTCAAGATTGAAAAGCAACTGTACCCTACGTAAGAGCTGAAAGTGAGATTGTAGTTGTTGAAGACACTACTGATGATGAAACAGATGAGACATCCTTGTCAAATGTTATCTTCAACACATATGAATCTGTCTTCAATCTTCATGATATAATTATTAGAGATCAAACTATATAAAATGATATATATATATATATAATATGAATATGTATTATTCAATGAGATCCATGCCTTTTTTAATTCATTTTTCTCAAAAACTTGCTTTTCAAACATTTATCTAATCAAATTTTCCTTTTCACAAAATGCCACTATTCAAACATTTATTTAAATATAAAGTGCATAATATCTTCTAATTTCTATTTAAAATTCTTTTTCAAAAAATCATTTTACCAAAAAGTTACTTCTCCAACTGTTTATCCAAACAAACTGAAGATGTAAACAAACAAACAAATGTGGGCACTTTGCCTCATCATGTTCACCCAAAAATTTTATTTTATTACTGCATAAATTCCTTTGTTCCCCAGCCAGCCTCAAGTCGTGCTGTCTTCTTTTCAACCCCACATCTGGGATCTTGGAGAGTTACGGTTTCATACAAATAATTTACTTACTGAAAAGACTTTTAAGGTATCAATATGTTATGACCTCTCATCATTTCTAACATCAGACTACTTATTATAACGTTTTATGATATTTATTTATCACATTAATTATGTGAGACAACGCAGTATTTACTCCTAGCGATTTTAAAATTATGATACACACCACCTCTGTCCTTTCCTCTTCCAGTCTTTCACATCACCCAATCTTCTAATAGGAGGCATTAGGCAACCAAAGTATAAAAGTCAAAGCTGGTTTCCATCAGTTTGAGATTGGGATCCCTGACCTTTGAATTTTTTTTTTTTAAAAATGACGGAGATGAAAGAGAGACATGAATATACAGATGAAAGCCGAAACCTTTTCATGAATAATTATATATACAGACTAAATTGATATAAAGACGCATGAATACTCTTTATCCCTTAAGGTTTAAATGAATGAGAATGTTGGTGTGTCATGGAAAGCTACGAGTGTAGCATATAAAAATGTTGACACAAAATCAATATAAAGAGAGGTCGCTTTTGTGATCAGTATCCATGAGATCATGTACCTAACAAGGCAGAGAGGAAGAAAGGCAGAAAGGAGCCTATGGTGGGTTGAGACCCGTGAGAACTTTGGGCTCTCTCACTCTAGGACTAGCAGTGTAAACGCCTCTGCCTTGCCTTCTCTTTCTGCTACCCCACATATTTCTGGGTATTGAGCATTAAAAAGGATTATCTGCAATTCCATACTATCAGTCCCAAATATATTGATCATTATCTTCATTCCCACAAACCCTTTTAGAGAACGGTACGTTCACAAGTCTGATAGGAATCAGAATATCAGGAGACAATGCAAAAAAGTGGGATATGATGAATTGGATATTAGAGAGAATAAATATGGTTGTAATGAGATATCATGTGTTGGTTGGTTTTTGAAGCGATATGGAAGATCACAATTTGCAAGCGCACATGGAAAATTTTAGGAAGCTATAGATTATGTTTGCTTCAATCCCATCTGAAATAGGACTAAAAGCACATACGCTTGCTACCTTTTTAAATTAATTTACATTTTACAAGTATCAAAATGAGTTTATCTCAATGAACGTACGTACTTCTTTAATATCATCCCAAATAGAAAATTTTTATTTCCCTCTCCCGCCCCCAAAAACAAAGTATTGTAACTTGCGAGTTGACAACTCATGTTCCTTCGCATGGAGGCCAATGTCAAACATTCGCCATTTTGAAGCTTTGATTGAGCAAAACAAATGCCGATGATAAAGCTTAAGAGAAAAGAAGATTAGTTACTTTGTAGAGAAACGGAACGTGCGGGAACTAATGCATCGGGGCGGGAAATTAGCTGTTCCTTCAGAGATTGTCCAAACCAGTGCATAATTGTTTAGCCAAGAGTTATCAATCAGGAGTCAAATCTCAAAGTATACATCGATCATCAACTGAGTTATACAAAGAAATTGGAACGCAAACAGTTTTGAGGGGTCTGCATTTTATCTCTATTATTATCATAAGAGAGAGGATGAGATTAGGGGCGTGGGCGCGGGAACTTCATCTGGTAATGTTGAGTTGTGTTGCCGCCGGTAGCATTAGGTGGATCAAAACAGATATTATGGGGAATTGAGCTCAAACTCAAAGATTTGGTTGGAAAGGTAGCTGAAAGTGAGAATCCTGATGATGCTGCAGCAGCAGATAACGGAGGTACTGCCGTGGCAGCAACCTGGCCTTGCGTTTGCCAACCCCATTGAGGTAGTCCCTGTGAATGATCTCTACTGATTCTCTCAACCCTTTCCTGCCAAATTTTTCCAACATAGAGATAGGTTACAAGATCTACCCCAACGATAAACCATGTCATCAAATAATTGTTTTCATTCAATGCTGCATTAACTTTGTGATCAAACTTAGCACACTCCATAACTAATCCAAATTCTGAAGTATTAATAAAAAGACCACTAGAACAATCATAGCTAGAAATCATCAGAACATTTTAATGACCTGATCGCTCACAAGGAATGGTTTTATGCGTAAATATGCAAGAGATCATTTTATTAAAAGATCAAACGAATCGTTGTTGGTGTTAACCTGTATGTTGATAAAGGCTTTCTCTAAGATAACATGACAGCACAGCCAGCCGTTTCCGTCCAAACCACATAATGTTGTTAGCACGCATTCAAATTTCTCAGATTTTATTATTATATGTTCCGTAGTGTTCTATAGCTAGTAAAAATAATATTGAGAACTCACTTGACCATCCCAAATATAAATTGCACAAAAAGAACAACACAAATATTCAATATGTAGACCTTCGGGACCTAAAATTCAACTTTCATTTATAGTGCCGCTTCAAAATAAAGCACTGTTAACTGTTCTAAGATGCCAGCGAGAAAATCAATGTTACGGTTGTTTACTGAGAAACAAGTATAATAGTCTGATTGTAAATCTATATACCAGACAATGAAATTCACCTCTTTGGGAAAGAAACTGGGATGGATGCCATTCCATACAAAAGGACGCTCCTCAGTAACAACTGGCCTTTTCGACGATGGATCGCCATTTACTGAATCAATATTGATCTCCTTCTGCAGATAAAGAGAACCCATCCTTATTTTGACCTCAGTACTAGAAATATGACTTAACAAAGAGAAACAATGTTACAGATTAAATTTCCCTTCACCTCATCAATTAAGAGTGTTATAGCACTAGCTCGAAAACTTAAATAATACCATCAAACTTTGCTTCTCATATATCAAGCAATAAACCTAGAGTAAACGTTGCCCAAACAAACCTAAGCAAATAAAGATGTATAGTTCGTATATACCCTTGAACTTCTTCCGGCATGCATGTTGTAAGGGATAGGTTGTAACTGATGGCCCCTATTTTCTTCTGAGCCACTGCCTGGTGTTGCTATGCCTAAATTTAGGTCAAGATTGTGACTGCCACCTGTCGAAAACATTTACAAACCCCATTTCACGGATGGAAATTTTTTTTATACCATGACAATCAGTGGAAAATCAGACATAAAAGTAAAAGATATTCTGTTGCTACCCTCAGTAATAACATCAGGCTTCATCTCTCCTTCGTATGTTCTTAATTCAAAGTTGGTCACTGCCTCCCTTCCGTTGCATTTGATAGCCGCCTTATCATAAGCCCTGAGTTGGGGAAAATCAAAAGGGAGAGAAATGTTGGATAGAACCCTAATGACCTTATAATGGGGTAATAAAATCAGTAAAGGCAGAGATGTAATTCATGTATCAATAGGACCTTGCAGCTTCTACTTCGCTGTCGAATAGCCCAAGATATATATACCTGCACGAAAGCATTGCAATCTCTATAACGAAACACCTTTGCCAATCGTCTCATTGAAACAGGCATCTTAGGTATGCACCTCCAAATTAGGAAAAGTAAGGGGAAAAAATATTGAGAACCAATGTGAACCCAATTATCGTTGCTTATTTGCATGCCAAATAGGGACTTAAATTTGTAGGGTCCTAAATTTCATGAAATCAAAGTAGATCGCTACTTTAAGTTATTTAAACTAAGTCCTCACTTTTTGCCAAGGAACTGTCCCATTCGAGCTTCCCAGCGACCACATTTGTGCATTGTTACTCCTCGGTATTTTGAACTACCCCTTGAGAAACCAGTACTCTGGCGACGAAGTGTGTGTACAAATTCCTCTTTGGTGAGATTTTTCACCTGTGCATCATTTATAACAAAAAGTCCACTCAAATGCACCGTCAAGACTCGTATCATTAAGAACTTGTGTTTTCTGTCAAACCTGCTTAAGATCCTCCTCGTAATCATTGAGATTGAAATTGATGTCAGCATCAACTCCCCTAAACTTAATAGCAGCACGGTCGTAGGCTCTACATTGGAAAATTCCCAAGTCAATGGAGGAGTTCGACCATCCAACTTTTAAAGCAAAAGGAAAAGAGAGAACAATTCTGAAGCTAAATTATGGCGAAGAAAATTTTAAGTTATGCAAAATTCACCTGGCAGCGGCATGAGCGGTATCAAACCCACCTAGAAGCTCCAATACCAAATTTCGTCAAAACATGCTAAAAATAGTAAACCATATAATATAACTGATTTAGTAAGGGCATTAAAAAGTCCGAATCCATACCCAAATAGACTTGCTTCCCGCAGTCCCTTCACCATATAATACGAAAGAAAATAGAAAACAGGTCAGAATGAATTCAACCATGTATTATGAGAATCTAAATTCAAAGGCAGATGGTTTCTTGCAAGTATATCTGATAGTCTCAGTTGCAGAAACTAGATTTGCCTTTCACTCAGAAAAATGAAACCAGATTTGCCAAATTAAACCGAATCGTCAAACTAGACGAGGATAACTCATACAGAGCAAGTACGTAAGAGGAACGACGCAACATAAACAACAGATACGAAAGAAATTAATATGAGAAGCTATTTTTATATAAATTACCAACCAGATATGCGATTCCCATCTTCCAGTCCTCCTGTAAAAGGTGACCCCTCTGTATTGCGAGCTCCGAGACCTTGGACCCCTCCTGCTTTTCTTCACTTGCTGTTGAGGTTGTTGATGAACCTGGACCATCTTCATCTCTCCGTTACCACCCCGATTATCAAAGGCGAGACTAATCCAGCTCTTTTTCGATGGAAGGGCAGACAAAGACTGGCCCTGCCAATTCGCAGACTCGCCGTCAGCTCCTTTTGTTTCACTGAACGGAAATAGCTCCTTGATTGCGACTTCTTTCACGCCTTCCTCCTTAAGGATATCGAAATTAAAGGTGAAGGCGTCCCCGCCGCGTGTAGAGCAGGAATCCTCATCTCCTCCATTGCTGGACCCGTCAGCATAGACAATAGAGGAATTGGAAGTCGCCGATTTTGCCATTTGATTCCCCGAGGCTTCCGTTAGCTCGTCGGATAACCTAATAGATTCACCGTTATGAGAGGTATCAGTCGAATCAGCATTCAGATTAAGATCGAACATGTCGGTTGATCTTACAGTGGAATCTGATTTTTGTACTATCCGTTTTATAACTTCAATTTAATGTTATCTAAGCGGTCAACTATATTCTCCTCAATATCACCAATATTATTTCTTCAAGCAGATGAATTTGATAGAGTCCTAACATATCAGATACCAGAATTCGGCTGAGAAAATAGATCCGATAGAAAGCACGTCCACAGGTAATGTGAGCAAAAAAAAAAAAAACCAACGAGCTTGGAAGAACTAAGATTCTGAGGGAGAGAAAGATGAGCGAAACGGAATCAGAAGCTCCTCCACTTTCTCCAATAACGCAGGAATAAGTTGGAGAAGGGGGAAGCAGCTGAGAGAAGAAGGCGTGGGCAGGAAGCTATCGAAGTCGCATTGGTTATATATCATCGGCAGTGAGAATGAAGATCTGAGAAGAAAGCATGGCCGACTACGGAATTCCGACGGCACATCCAGAGAAAGAGAGGGGAGGGACGTGCGAAGGAACATATGAGACACCAATTTAAGTGAGGCCGGAATATATAAACATTATCTCTGGGATGGAGAGAACCAGTTGGTTGGGTGACCAGTCGTTGATATTGTGAAGCAGATTTTTGTGAATTCAAGCCTCGGTTTCATAGACGGAAACAGCCGTCACCTTTCTCTGCTGTGAATTTGAGTTGCAACGGGGAGAGAGCGATGGTTTTGACTTACCTTTTCGTTTTACTTGTACTTTAACATTAGCGCTGTTTGGTATGTTTGTAATTGATTTCGATAAAAATAGACATATAAATGAAGATGGACATGGAGTTGGAGAAAGAGGTGGGGTTTAAAAATACGTTTAATATAATATAGAAATCAAATCTAATTTTTATATAAAAATATTCAAATATCCTTTTAAATTAAAAAATTAAAAATCTTTTGACAACTTAGATATAAAAAACTTCGAACCAATCTTCATCCGATGAGCCCAAGATGTTGAAATCTTTGAGGAAGGAAGATAGTCATTGGGATTTGCAGCTTTGGTTGAAAGTGGAGATATATGAAACTTTATCCTAGAGCTCGAAGGAGTTTGTCACCGTCGATGGGTGTTGATCTTGAAAAAGGAGTTTGTCGTCGACAATGGATTTAACATGGATGACAACGATGAGAAGCTTGCCAGCAATAGAGGTTGAATGAGAAGGTCACCAACGATGGGAGAGAAGCTTTGCCGACAAGGGTATTGGATCCGAGAGAGGGTCCAGACCTTCCCAACTGCTCTCTGGTGACTTTACTTGCTGACGGTGGTTGGTGCTCACAACGGGGTGTGCTCCCCGACGACAAGTGTTGTCAAACAATTGGGTTTTGAGGTTTGTGCTCTCTAGTCACCATGGAGGTCAATCATGAAGCATCAGAAGATAATGATGAATGGGGGTAAATATAGGATTCCATGGAATTGTGAAGAATTCCATAGATCTTACAATGGACGTCATTTCTATCAAAATGGCTTCCATATGAAATTGATTTCTACGAGCCATTTGTATAAGAAATAAACTTGCAGCATGAATTCATTTCCATTTTCATGTGTAAGGGTTCAATTCCACAGTACCAAAATAGGCCCTTAGTGATTAGTGATGGATTAACCAAATGAGATTTAGTTAATTAATGGAGCGTGGGAAGCAGCAAGCTAGTGAGAAGGGGGAGGAGTTGGGTGGAAAAATGGATTAGTTAATTAATTCTAACAGTATAATGACTCATATTTAGAGCTTGTTTGCCTCCTTTTCCTGAAATTTAGGTTTGGTTTCAAAACCTAGGTTTTGTCCAAGTATAAAAAATTTTCAAAAAAGCTATATTGGTTACAAAATCTCGGTTTGAAACCTAGGTTTTCTCTTTCATACTTTCTCCTCTTTACTCTTCCTACTTTTTTTCTTTTTTCTCTTTCCTCCTTACTATTTTTTCCTTCTTTCTCGTTCA
>JANTPZ010007944.1:0-15800 GCA_025593235.1 Vachellia pachyceras | reverse complement strand
TAGGTTTCACAAATTCCGAGGTAAAACCTAGGTTTTGAAATGTGATTTATGTTTGGGAAGTTATAGCTTTTACAGATTTCGAGGTAAAAAAGTAAGAAAAAGTGGATATGAAAGAGGAAAGTAAGAAAGAGAAAGAGAGAAAAAGTAAGAAAGAGGAAAGTAAGAAAGAGTAGTAAAAAGAGAGTATAAAAGAGAAAACCTAGGTTTCAAACCTAGGTTTTGAAACCTAGGTTTCAAAACCTAGAAACCAAATCAACCCTTAGGCGAGAGCTACTCAGTGCTCCTCACCACAGACCAAGACCCTTCCAAAAATTACTGGATTGCCATTGGTGTCAGAGGAAGAAAGCCCAACACCCCTCAGGCCCTCACCATCCTCAACTACCACCCCACCTCCGCCTCCCGCCTCCCTTCCTCACCGCCTCCGGCCACTCCTCTCTGGAATGACTTCCGCCGGAGCCAATCCTTCGCCCGAAAGCTATATTCCCTCATGGGCTCCCCCGCCCCTCCCCCAACCTTCCACCGCCGCATCATCCTCCTCAACACCCAGAACCTCATCAACGGCTTCACCAAATGGGCCATCAACAACGTCTCCTTAGCCCTCCCCTCCACTCCCTACTTGGGTCCCATCAAGTACAAGATCCAGCACGCCTTCGACTCCAAGACCCCACCGGAGAGCTTCCCGACGGAGTACGACATCATGAAGCCGCCGGCGAACCCGAACACGGTGACGGGGAATGGGGTGTACATGTTTGAGATGAACGAGGTGGTAGATGTGATACTGCAGAACGCGAACGTGCTGAATGGAACATCGAGCGATATCCACCCGTGGCACTTGCATGGGCATGACTTTTGGGTGTTGGGGTATGGGGAGGGGAAGTTCGACCCGAAGAGGGACGAGAAGAGGTTGAACCTGAAGAATCCGGTGATGAAGAACACGGCGGTGATATTCCCGTACAGGTGGACAGCGCTGAGGTTTGTGGCTGATAACCCGGGGGTTTGGGCGTTCTACTGCCACATAGAGCCTCATCTGCACATAGGGATGGGAGTGATATTCGCGGAAGGGGTGGATCAGGTGACGTAGATTCCTCCAGAGGCTATCACTTGTGGCCTCACAGGGAAGATGCTGGCCACCACCAACACCACCCTCCACTAGTTCCTTAATTATTCTGTAACACCACCACCAATCTTGTCCATTCCAGAAAGATGGTTTATGATATTCCACAAGATATGGTATTTTAATCGAATCAATTAGCAAGGGTGTGGATGTCTTTTCACTACAATTATCTTCTTAGCACTGGCAGGCCGTAATTGAAACAGAATACCTTCTACCCTCCATCCTAGCTGGCTTGTTTGGATTAATGGTATGTAAAAATATTAGTGTTGTTATGTAACTTATGCTTGGATATGTCTTTATATAAAAAGATGTATTTGTTTAGATAATGTGTATTTGAAAGTCGCTTTGAGAGGAAAGGTTGAAATAGCAAGGAAGAAAAGCCAAAAACCAAATTTAAGGATGGACAAATGGTAATGGGATGGGATATTGCGTGATTATTTAAAGGTTTTAATTATAAATAAAGGGGAGTGACAACGGGGGAAATTAAAACCCATAAAGTTTGTGTGTGACTGATACTTTGATAGAATGTGGCCGGAGAGAGTGGCGTGTTGGAACAGATTATTGGGTGCAAAACACAAAGCAAGAAAGCGATGAAGCTCTTATTTGGTTGCTTGTGCGATGATGTTGCCTATTGAACTGGATCCCTCTTTGGCAGCTTCCACCATCTCCTCCTGCAACAGAACCAACCAGATTAAAACCCAGCTAGCCATATGCATGTTTCAATTCGAAAACACAGAGTATATATATATATGATATACCTGTGCCACTATTAGTCTCAAGGAAGTTCTCTTGCTAGTCTCCTGCACATGCCCAGCTAGCAGTATCTCATCCAACATAAAGTATGCCTGCCATAATCATTTAATAAGAATTCACATACAACATGAACATAACAGGAATAAACTAACATTCTCCTCATCAGCTTCCAATCACACTCGTCATGAGTCGTAATTTGAAGAGAGGGATGATTGAAGAAGCAAATCTAGCTACTATAGTTAAAAACACAAGTACATCTATGCATGCACAATTCTGAACAAGAAGAGAATAGGTGAAAGGAAATTGAGGTCGTCAGATACATATATACATACCTTATGGAAATTAAAGATTAAATCCAGCTCGCACACCTGCTCATAATTAGAAGGCCAATATAATATATACGTACAATTAATTAGTAACACAGCAACAGGTACATACTCTCTTTAGCTTTTCACATTCATACATACGTAGGTATGGCCGCGAGGTATTAGCTAGAATTTGACAATTATTTGGGAGATTTATTAATGAAGAGATAAACGACTCACACTGCCAAAATAACGGTCAAGTGTCTCAACATAGTGGTGAATAATGGAGAGCGTCTCCAATTCATTATCCTCCCGATCAATGCAGAAGCAGAAGTAGAGGCTTGCATATCTAATTAATAAACATGATGAGGCAAAACCCAATCACTACACCCCTCGTTATCACTTCTCTCTTAATGGCCACAAATTAATGTCGTAACGCACAATAATATATCACCTACCTACCTTTTATAAACAACTTTGAGTCCTCCCCACTCCACAAAGTTGCAAAGCTTCGGAGGCCGAGGAAGAATTTGCGAACTCAGCTCTCGAATTACCTTGCAAATTAAATTGAACGTCCATCATATCAATAAACAGGGAAAAGGCATGCAGTGGATTATTACATGGTTTGATGACTTTCACTACACAATCAATATTCATACAAAAAAGTGCATATTGACCCAACAAACATAAATGGAAGAGCAGAGAACAAGAAATTAATTAAGCATGGGATGGTCATTAAGGCGTGTAATGCAACTTTTGGGTTGTGATCTTCCACTGTAATGCAACATGGCGCTTTAATCATGCAATAGTAGAAAAAGCAATTAATGGGGGAAACCCATATCACATCGATTAATTAAGCAATCTCTTTAACTTCGTCGAAGAACCATCAGTAATAATTATAATTAGATGATCGAAATGATGACAATTATGATAACATATACTGCATTAGCGTAATTGGAATTCAAAACGACATAATTAAGAAGGTTATAAAATCAGTGTTGCCATGTAATGATTATATATTTGTTCAAATCTCACCTTGGATCTCTCCTTTTGAGGGTAAGGTGAATACCATTTGGCAAGCCTTACCTTCCCTTGTCTACTGATAAGAATCACAAAGTGAATCTGCAATATATAATATTAAGAAGTCAGCCAACCAATTAAAATTAAATTAAATTGCATTTTTAATTCTATATACACAAATGCATACATCTAATTAGCCCCTTACAAAAAAAACTATATTCGTTCAAATCAAAACCCAAACTACTGTATACTATACATTAGACACAGTAGAATATGTGCTTTATAACATAGATATCTCTTAGAGGCAATCATGAAAATAGATGATATGTGCATGGCGTGAAATACGGCAGAAAAGGAATCCTTTTGGAAAATCGAATGCACTAAAGGGGAAAAAAGATTGTCCGAAAAGACGGAGATTCAAGATGTAAATCTCGTCAGAAAAATGGAATGTGATTTATATGGTGAAGGCCAAAATATAATATGTGCTTTATAGCAGAGATATCTCTATGAGGCAATCATACAAATAGTTGACATGTGCATGTGATGCATCCCACATCAGATAGGAAGGGAAGTTACAGGGTGCGTGTGATCCGTTAAGCTAGCTTGTGAAGGCGAGGCGTGAATTTGCTTATATAACTCCGGGGATGTGAGGAACCCCAAAGGAACTAGGAGCACGCCCACGACCAACTAGGCGAGCACGAACCCAACCTTTTACCCCAAAAGCTAGCTCGTGGAGGTGAGGCGTGAATTCGTTTAAATTTAACTGGGGATGCGAGGATCTCATAGGAACTAGGAGCACGCCCACAACCAACTAGGCGAGCACGAACCCGACCTTTTGCCCAAAAGCTAGCTCGTGGAGGCGAGGTGCGAATTCGCTTATATACCACCTGGGATGCGAGGGACCTCATAGGAACTAGGAGCACGCCCATGACCAATTTGGCGAGCACGAACCCAACTTTTTGCCCCCAAAAGCTAGCTTGTGAAGGTGAAGCGTAAACTCGCTTATATACCACTCGAAATGTTTGGTTCCTAACCAATGTGGGACGCATCCAACTAGGCGAAGGTAGGCTTTGATACCAAACGGTAGCACAAACCCACTTTTTGTCCCCAAAAATAGGTCATGAAGGTGAGGCGTGAACTCACTTATATACCACCCAGACATTCCCTTCCTAACTGAAATGGGACGATCAGCATGGCGTGAAATATTGCAGAAAAGGAATCCTTTTGGAAAATCGAATGCACTAAAGGGGGAAAAAGATTGTCTGAAAAAGATGAAGATTCCAGATGTAAACCTCGTCAGGAAAATGGAATGTGATTTATATGGCGAAGGAAAAAAACAGAGTTAAAATGGATCGTGCATGTAGAGCTCCATGTGGATCGATGGATGAAAGAAAAGAGAAATTAGATTCATATGATCGAGAGAGATCAATGAGAAGGAGGAAATGCATTTACCATTAGTACCTGGAGGTGTTCCAGAAGGACTGATCCAAAACCCGCGTTGCTTCCTGATTATGTTGTTTTTCCAGAAATGGAGAATGATCTATAATCTTAACCTTTTCCTCTTGTGGTCAAAAGCGAAAGGCCTAATTTTTAACTTGTCTATATACGTGTCTCTAATCAAAGCCCCCAAAAATGCAGCATCATCTTTGAAACCTTCAAACTGGTATGGTTCAACTATTTTAGTAACAATAATAACCTACTAAATTATAGTAGTATTAAGCAATTCCATTCATAAATATGTATATCTAATTAAGGTCACATATCATACAAATTTATTTTAACTAACATTAAAATGTTTTATGAAACTTCCATAATCTTTTCACAACCAATCTTTCAAGATTTACAATTATCCTTCCAAAGTTTTGTGATTAAGCTTCTAGAATTTACAACTGAAATACGTTATGACACGAATTCATGGTTTTGGTCTTATTTATGACCGGGGGTGTTTGCTTGGGCAAATATTTATAAAATTCGTATACTTCTACAAATCGATTTGGACGGTTCTTGTATATTTTTATAGGAGACTTTAGATTAAATACATGTTTTAAATGCTTACCTATAAGTTTAGTATTGTTTGCTCCCAAGGATTTGGAGGGGATGGAAATTTTTTCAGCTGGATTTTAAAAAATTAGAGAATATGAGGTTAAAAGTTTTTAATTTATTTTTCTCATTAAAATTCAAAATTACTATCATTAGTATCATGAGACAAATGAAATAGCGTTGATATTTATAACATTAAAAATATGCTTTGTAAATTTAAGAACTAAACTCAAATTTAGTGCAAAGTTATATATACTTTTACTCAAAACTTATGAGTTATGACCAATGTATTTATACATTGATATAAATTATAAAATTTATATTAATTTTTTAAGAAATCGTAATAGAAATTATTTTTTGAATTTCATCGGATGCATGGACCCTGTTAGTTAGGTGTACTGTTTTGATTTATATTACTAGAATAATATTACAATATTTCATTTAAGTTATTTTAATTGACGGGAATTTTGTTAAGAAATTATAAAGTTTTATATTTTCCCCAGAATATCATGGTGAAATGTATATCAGTATAATGATATAACTGCCTCCTATTCTCATAGCTACTTATAAATACTTTATACATCCCATCCTGGAATTCTAGCATCCTACAGAATATTGCGTAATATAAAAACTCCAATAAATCTTTTATAGTTCCTGAACAGTGTAAGTTGCTGTGCATTGTGTACACACACCTATCCAATTTAACCTTGTTTAAAATTTTAAGGGATAATTCCATGAAAAGCTTTTTGAAATAGGAAAATTCTAAATCAGTTTGCTAAATTCAACAAATCTCTAATTAAGTCATTGACCTAATTTAGAATTTTAAACTGTGGGTAAAATGACTTTAATACCCTCTCTAATCTTTTTAAAGAGTTTTATTGCTCTATAACTTAGTTTTTCAATGTGTGTGTATCTATATCAACGATATCAACATTATTTTATAATAAAATAAAATATGATTCGCTTAAATGAAAGGATTCTTTTGTGTTTGGGAAGGATTATCAAGAATAATAAAAAAAAAGCATAACATCCAATATCAGTTAAATGATGTTGAATATTGGTGAATAGAAAATCTAATTTTTAGAATAACTTTGACTTCAATTTTTTTTTTTTGCAATAAGGAAAAATCAAACTACTTTAATCACAATTTTGACTTTTATAATAATACATTAATACGCCATGTTTTCAGTATAAGATTTTTAATATTCAACTAAAAATTATTTAATTGATATGGCGTTACGCCTTCCTTTTTCGATTATTTTTTATGATCACTCTAGAATATAAAAATTCTTTTGATTTAAAGATAATCATATTTTATTATATATTAATGTTTATATATATCACACTTAATGAAAAAACTAACTTAAAGAGTAATGAAAGTATGAAATTCTTTTAAGACAAGAGAAGACACTAGGGGACCACGGTAAAGTTATTCTATCTATATTTTAAAATCTAAAATTTGATTAATAATTCAATTAATTATGTCTCATAAATATATTTTTTTCTACCTATTCTTTTTAACACTCATCATTGATACGAGCACATTTAAAAAAGATTACAACTTTTACATATTTATTGTTTTAACATGATTTAGCAAAACTTCATTTTACATGGTTTTGACAGTTGTTCCTTGTAAAAAGCACCTCATTATTCTGTTTATTTAAGAAATTTATATAATTATTAATTAATTACTTTTATAAAACTTTAAAAAATTTAACTTCTCATCTCATAAAAAAAATATCATTGTTTACTGAAAGGACCTATTTGGCCAAGCGTTTGGGATAGAACAACGTACGTTATAAAACCTTTAAAAATAACTCCCCCATACATAAGGATGCCACCACAAGCTGCGGTATCAGTAGCATAGGAATAAGCACCATCCACCATGACTCGTATACCGTTTAAAGTATTCTCAGAATGAGGCCATATGTCAACTTCACGGTAGAAACAACAGTCTCGCACAGTGAGCTCCTCCTTGCACAATGAGCCCTGTGAAGAAAATATTTTCAAATGATTTTTAATTTATATGTTTTTTATTCACTAAAATAATTTAATATTATCCATTTTAGTGTTTTCAAATTTTTCTCTATAATATATTAACTACTTTTTAATTTTTATCATTTTACTTTTGTCCTAAAATTATCATAATGAATAAAATAATATATATTTAATGAGATTCATGTTCTTTTAAGTCATTTTTCACTAAAACTTATTTTTAAAAAATATTTATCTAAGAAATTCAGTTTAACAAAAAGTGGCTTATGTGACTTTTAATCCAAATATAAATTACATCAAATCATCTAAGTTTTATCTTAACTTCATTTTTCAAAATTAAAAAAAATTACTTCTCCCACCGTTTAACCAAACAGCCTAAAATACAAATATTTCAGCGATTTGTTTATAGGATAAATGCAAAAGTAAACTTGCATGCACTAGGTCGCCACTCCCAGTGATTTACATGGCATTGGTATACAGCGATATAGTAATAAATCAAAAAATACTTTGACCGATGAAAAAGGAAAGCTGCGTTATATACATATGCAAGACAAGAAATTTATGGCAATGCAGTAAGGTCCTTAATTGTTGGTCTACGTACTTTAATTGAATTAATTATAACTCTTGTTATAAATGGTGCTAATTTCACTATTTAATACTATTTTATGCACGTATTAATAACATTTAATTTGTCTATTAAATAAGTATTTATTCATGCTCACATTATGAAAAATTATTATTGGATGGTCACAATATAGATTATAAATCCAAAAATGTTCTTTTTGTCATCAGTAAAAGGATTACATATCCAAAACAACTAATAATTGTCAAGCTCAGTTCTGAGTTGTCTTATTATATATACTGAATTCTTGATCTTATCCTATGCAGTCTTCTAGTATATATTCTTAATCTTTCTAATACAATCTTCTCATAAAGTGTAGAAATTTGCTTTTCGCATATTAGAGTAACAAGATGCATGCTGATATTATTTTAACATATGCTAATATATTTTAATAGGGTGTAGCTTTGTCGGTTGTGATAATTTCTTATTTTTATATTAGAAAGGTTTAACATAAACTTCTTTTATTAGTACAATTATCCTTATATTGAAAGCAATTCCATTTGAGGTAATGTAAACGTGAGTACTTCCTATAAAACAAGCCTTTATCTACATATGGCATCTTATAGCTATAACATCATAATACTATCATAGTCTAAAAGGTTCACAACCTCTTCACTCGCGGTTTTGTTAACCGATACCTGTGAGCATGTGACATCATATATAGTACCATCATAGTATCTAAAAAGTTCATAACCCCTTTGCTTTGGGTTTTGTCAACTGATACTTGTGGCATCCTAACACTATTATAGTTTCTAAAATGATCATCACCTCGAGGTTTTGTCGGTTGTGATACTTATGATCATTGTATACTATAACAATACTATGATGTCTTCAATAGTAGTTGACAGAACCCTAGGTAAAGAGGTGATGATCGGTTTAAATTATGATGCTATCATAATGCTAAAGGTATCAGTTGATCCAACTAATTAAGTGGCAAATAATTGGTTTTCTTTTTAACATTACTATTTACAATCTATAATACATATATCTAAATCTTTACAGGAACTATTGAAACACGTAATAATTTATATCCTTTTACACATAACCTAACATCATTCGATTATTATTTATGTTTCAACCTTCATGTGAAAAAGCTTTCTTTCAGATCGTATATTGTAAATAACAATGGCATAAACTATGACAAATCACTTAATTATGTCTATACCCATTAATCATATAAAACATAACAATATTTAAGAGTATGTTGTTAAATAGTTATCCGTTAAGGTAAAAATAAATTCAATTATAAAAGTAAATATGAGAACTTCATGGTATCAGATCCATGTTGACCTTTTTTCGGCGCTGTAACCCAGTTCACATCTTGTGTCTGTCGAAAAAGGCCATCAATTCTAGTTGCACGGTGAATTAAATAAGGAATCACTGTTCACATATCGCGTCCAATTCGTCCCCTTTACCAACACTAATTGTTAGGATCAAGCGTTTACCACTAAATCAAAAGTTATAGCTTTTAGTCAGGGCGCAACTCTATTTTTTTAACCTTCAGTAAAGTAAACGGCCAAACGCCATGGTTCGACTATGACTTAGCCCCTCAACTAGACTTTCGTCATGAGACAATTGTTGACACACATTGGCCAACAATCTCCCCCTCAGCAATTGTTCTGTTGGGAATCGAACCCATTAATCTGACTCTGATACCGTGAAAAAATCCCCAGAATTTCTTATTTTATTTGTGAGACGTACAACTCATATATATATAGACAAATTTAGGAACAAACATAACATAAACTATCTCCTAAAAATAAGCTAACAACTTCCAATAAAATCATTTAATTCACTATTTTTTAAAACAACTTACTCCTTTTATTAAACATTTTTTTCCACAACATATTCCCTCATTTCCTCATAAATGGGGGCATTTTTGAAAAACATATTCATTTTTACAAGCATCCAATTAATTTTAACTAATTTTTTTAAATAATTTTTTACAAGCATTCAATTAATTTTAACTAATTTTTTACAAACATATTCATTCTAATTAAGAGTGCATGTAATTTGTAGATTGTGGGAGTGAGAAAGTAGGAAATGCCAGAAAAGATTATTTACTGTATTAATATCATCTCAAGTGTGTCATCACTAATCAATTATCATATACAGTGCATTTATACACATACAATTATAACTGAATATAACTGTCCAGCATCAACTAATAACAAAACGAACACGATTAACTCATAATAGTCCTCCTCATCAATAACTTGGTAAACAAGTTTAAAAGATGAAGTCAACTATATAATTTCTAGAGGTGGGTGGAGCATGTTAGTATTGAAAATCAATCATGTATCCTTAATAGTGAAGTGAGGAATATTAGTTGAAACATAGTTTAGTGTAAGTAATAATATAATTTTGGATTCGCAACAAACAAGAAGTATATCAATGTAAAATCATCCATGCATAATTTAAAATCTATAAATAAAAACATCATTTATAATTGATCAACAGTGTGATTGATCGGTTATCGTAGTCGTAAGATGCATCACATGCATACACACATGCGCTCACTAACGAATAAAGTTAGGGGACCTTTCTCGTTTTCAGAAATTTGGCTCATCTTATCTTCTAATTAGTGATTGCTTTTTTTTAGTGGATTAACGTCTATAAAAACATATCAAGTGCTTAAAAAAGTACAGTGAATTAATGTAGACAATAGACTGAGGCCTTGTTTGGAAACCAGGTTTGAAACCTATGTTTCACAGAATCTGAGGTAAAAATTAGGTTTCACAGAATCTGAAAAGTGATTTATGTTTGGGAAGTTATAGCTTTTACGGATTCCGAGGCAAAAAAGTGGATATGAAAGAGGAAAGTAAGAAAGAGAAAGAGATAAAAAGTAGGAAAGAGAAAAGAGGAAAAAGTAGAAAAGAGAAAATCTAGATTTCAAAAAATTGAAACCAAACGAGCCATGAGATGAAGATAAAATTATTTTCCTTCCATTCAGTCATGTTTTCTCGAGTAGAAGCCATTTTCATGTTTATTCCATGTCACCTGGCCGTTTAATTGATGGAATTTTCCTCTATTTACATGAGTATATAATAGATTTTATCACCTTAAAAGTAAAAAGTCAGTACCATTATCAATATGTTGGCCAAAAAAAAAAGTACCATTATCAGTATAAAATGTGCTCAGAATTCCACTATTTATAAAATTTGAATAATTCAACCCGTCTGATGCAATGCATGGACTAAGCCTAATTATTACCTACCATACATTGGTGTATGAAAAGTAAGGCATGCAGCAAAATATCAACTATGACTAGATAACCCAATGCGTCATTCAAAATTATATGAGCGGCATTAGTGATTTAGAATGGTATGATTATATATATGCACTTTATACTATATATTGATATAATAATTTTAAATGTCATAATAAATCATATTTGAGGTTTTTTTAATGTAATGAAATATTTATGTAAAGAATTATATATTCACGTGGACCAAGATTGTAGGTATATACATTGCGGGCAACATTATGGTGTTGCTATGTATAAATAATGAATAAATGGGGAGGAAGGCAATATGGATAAGTGAGAAGAAGCAAAAAAAAAAAAAGTTAAAGAAAAGGAAGAATGGTCAAAGATATTTGCAAGAGAATGGACACAACCCTTGAGGGATGTGCATTGAATGCCTTCCAATCCACTTAATGGGGAGAGAGGGATTTGCATTAACAATGCAAAAATTGGTGAGAATCCCAGTGACAGCCCTCTATGGGAACTTCATAACTCACAGAATCTCTAGTCATAAATTGCATTTCCTTCATGTGATTTATTGGCAAAGGACGCCACAGTACATCATCACCCTCTCTCTCTCTCTCATTTATTTCCCATTCCTTCCATAAACGACTCTGCCCCAATGCCACTCATCATCTTCCCCCTTTCCTGCCTATAAATTCACTCCTTCGTATTGGGTTTCTCACACCACACTCACTCAGAGACCATCAACACTACTCTCTCTCCCCTCCTCCTCCTCCTCCTTAGAGCGACGACTCCCGTTGAGGATCCATTCCTCCATCCAGCTCTGGTATATATTCTCATTTACTCCCTTCTCTTTCTCTTTCGGTGCTTTTGCTAATCGTGTCTTCTTCTTGGACGAAGCTTGGTGTGAATCCTATTCATCATGGCGCTTCTGTGATTTGCCTCTGTTTTCAAATTGATTCCTTGTTCTGGGTGTTTCACGTACATTGTACGTACATTGTGAATCCTATCACGAAGCTTTCATCCCCGTTTAATTTCCACGAGCATGCATGTGTCTGTTCAACTTGTTTTTTATCCACTCGTACGTGCTTCTGATTCACTTTGTACATGTTTCGCTGCCTTATATAGTGCATCATTCTTAACAACACTTTGCTTCGCAATTTTGAATTTCTCTTTATTCCTTATTTTCTCTGAAATTTCTTTCAAACTCTCTTTCTCTCTCACTCTCACACACACATATTTAGCCGTTATCTAGTTTTGCAGGAAATTCAATAGTCGACGATGTTGGAAATGTTTTTCATTTGTCTGATACGTTGAAAGCTTTCTTTCATTTTGTTTTTGCTATTCGGAGATGTTGACTCTTTTTTCTTTTTTATTTCTCCCGGGATATTGGGAGCTTTTTCTTTTAAAAAAATTGTTTTTCCCCGAGATGTTGGAAGTATATTGACACATTTCAGTTATGCTTTTGTCCACGATCACTCAATAATAAATAAACACGTGTGTATGATGTAATTGTATTCCTGAACCGTTTATTATATACAGGATTATTAATATTAAAACACGTTGATGCCATTGATATTAAATTTTAATGTAAAAAGATGTTTGGTTTTATTTTGCAAAGTAGTTTAATTAATGTAAGATATTACTTTTTGTATAGACTGAAGGTGAGATTGGATAATCTAGAAGATGGCGATATTCGGTAACATATTTTATGATGATCTGGATATGATAATCGCTCGGTTTGTGGAAGGTGGTACTATCACCCAGCAGGAACTAGACTTGTTGGCAATAGAGGCCGAGGATTGCGGCGACGATGGGGACCTTAACCCGGAGGAGCTGGAGATGACGATGTGGAGGGCCAAACTCCGGCTGACGCGCCTGAGACTGAGAGAGCAGCAAGGCAAAGCAAGAGTGGAGCAGGGACTTGAACTGGCCAGGCAGAGGCAACAGAACTCGGAAGAACAAGTGAGGAGGAAAAAGATGGCCAAAGCTCAAGATGGAATCTTAAGATACATGCTCAAGATGATGGAGATTTGCCAGGCTCAAGGCTTTGTGTACGGAATCATCCCTGAGAATGGAAAGCCAGTCACCGGAGCTTCCGACAACCTCCGTGCGTGGTGGAAGGATAAAGTGAGATTTGATCGGAACGGTCCTGCCGCCATCGCCAAATATCGTGCGGACACCCTTGCGATCAAGAACAGTGGGCTGAATGCTGCTGGTCCGACGCCGTGCATCTTGCAGGAGATTCAGGACACGACGTTGGGCTCTCTGCTGTCAACTCTGATGCAGCACTGTGATCCCCCTCAGCGGCGATACCCACTGGAAAAGGGTGTTGCACCGCCTTGGTGGCCCACCGGCAACGAGGAGTGGTGGCCGCAGATCGGAATACCGAGAGAGCAAGGTCCGCCACCTTACAAGAAGCCGCATGACTTGAAGAAGGCGTATAAGATTGGCGTTCTCACTGCCGTTATCAAGCACATTTCGCCCAACATTCCTAAGATTCGGAAGCTGGTGAGACAGTCCAAGTGTCTTCAAGACAAGATGACGGCCAAGGAAAGCGCTGCCTGGATCGCCATTGTCAGCCAGGAAGAGGCCTTGGCCAAACAGCTGTTTCCCGATTATAGCCCGCCGTCATCCTCCCCCCTGCACAGCGGCTCTCTTCTTGAGGAATGCAATGAGTATGACGTTGAAGGGATCTTGGAGGCTTCCATTCTAGAGCTGGAAGATCGCCGTAAGCGCGACACATGCATCAACACATCCAAGATGGACATAATGAAGGGAGGCCTGCTGTCACTACAACCATTGCCAATGAAGAGGAAGATGCCTGATGACTTCAACACCACATTCATACTGAACAAGGAGCCACACATCTTCACATGCCAGTACCCCTTGTGTCCTTACAGTGAAGCTCGTGTCGGTTTTCCGGACAGGATTTCTAGGGACGTCCATCAACACAAATGCCCATACAAGGACGTTTGCTCGGAATTTAGGGCTTCGCCATCCTCATCATCTTCAGGCTTCACCATTGATCAGCTGAGGGCAATTCTATCCACCCCATCCTTTGTCCAACCCAAAACCAACCCTCAGCCGCCGCAACCCGTTACTTTGGCTCTACCGGCACCAACCACAGAAGCGACGGCCTTCAATAATATGTCCAGGCTCATTGTTCATGACAACAGCCAGAAAAGGATCACTGATCTTGTGCCTATCTACGGCACAACTTTCCCTGCAGGCAGCACCAACAACAACAATGTGATTTTGAGTGCTAGTAACCTCGTGCCTGCAGAAAGCCAACTGCTCTCTTCCCAGCAGCAACAGATGGGTCAAGGACAGCATGATAATCTGCTTGGCGGCGGTCCAGGAATGGTGAACAATGGGGGTAACTTCATTCAAGAATCGAGCATGCAGATGCAGGCTAACAACAACAACAACCCAATTCAGATGTTCACAGTACAGGAGGCTCATCAGTTCGACCCCTTTAAGGCTCTGAGTTCTGCTTTTGACACCAACCCCAACAACAACATCATCAGCACCAACACCAGCAGCAGCAGTGACAACCGCATCAGCAACAACGAGAGCGTGAACATGAACAACAACTGCAATGAAGTGATGATTAACAATGAGAGCAACTTCGACGTGATATTTGGGTCGCCAAGTGATTTAGGGCCTTTCGATCTGAGGGAGAACGTGCAAGGAGCGGGAATATTAACGGATAAGCAGCTGCCTGACATATCTTCATGGTTCCAGTGAACGCACGAGCTAGGTTGTCGTCAGAGGAGCAAGGAAGTCAGTCCATGAATGAACCCCTTTTACGTGTTTTTGTTATATATCCGTTTGTGTCTCAGCAGTACCTCCCTTGTCCCCCTGCCATCCCCACTCTTCTTGTTTTTTTTTTCTGTTGGCTTGTTTGTTTGCTGTCAATAATACGAGCGCGCCCCTGCCTTACATTAGTCTGTCTACCGTGTCGTCTTTATCGTATCGTGTGAATAAATAATATCTTTATTATGCTGCATTCTTCCTATTTTTCAAGACATTTTGATTTGATTATTTGCAGCGTTAATTTGCGCGCGCGTGAGAGAGAGAGAGAGAGAGAGAGAGAGAGAGCTGTGCGCACGATGGAATGATAATTGATACAAAAATCGTGGAATTCGGGTGAAAATGCACAGAGAATACTTAAAAATTAAAACAAGCAAAAGTATACAACTTTAAAGAAAACTAAGAAAATATGAGAGGATAAGTAGGTTAGTAATTTAGTTTTGAATGTGAATATCCTAAGAAAATGTGTGTGTGGATACATTCAGGAGATGCAACACATACATTGTTAATTTAAATTAAGATTTAATGTAATCTTTGATCCTTAAATTTACATCCATTTTAATTTTGATCATCATTTTTGAACAATGAGTTTTGCTTTGTTAAAGGGCAAAATTATGCAAATTTTTATTAAATTATAGGACCACTGGTTTAAACATAATGAGATCAAAACCTATAATTTAAAGGATTAAAATTAAAATGAAAGTAAATTTTAAAAATGAAATATTGTATTAACCTTTAACTAAAACATGCTCTAAGCTTTAAAAATATTTATGCTGATGTATTAATTAAACTAAAAATGATTTGATTCTTTAGTCTCATTGATTGTCAATAATGATCCTGTTTGACAATACTTTTAAGAGTTTTAAAAGCCCGTTCGGAGTTTTTGATAAAATGAGATGATTTCATTTAAATATTTATCTTGACTTT
>JANTPZ010007942.1:0-13389 GCA_025593235.1 Vachellia pachyceras | reverse complement strand
CAGCAACACCAGGTATGGACGTTTGCCGCTGGAGGACGTAGCAGGTCGCCGTCGAATGGTTGCTGTTGGAAGGGAGGGAGGGCAAAAATGGATTTTGGGGGGTGGAATTACAAAACTTAGCTTTTTAGATGGAATTGATTTTGGGGGTATGAGATGGATATGGAAATGGAATTGTGTCAAATTCCATCCAACCAAACAAGCCATTGTCATGGAATTGGACTCCAATTCCATTTCCATGCTTACAATTCCATCCTACCAAACGGGCAGTAAGATTTTTCATGAGCAGGGGAAGTGATTTTTTTATCTCAATAATGCATGAGAAATGGTCAAGGAATAAAAATATGCAATTACATAAGAAGAGGAATTGAAAATCCTTAAACTCACGCCCATATACAGTTTCATACAGTGGGAGTTTTTTGAGAAAGAAATGAGTTTTTGATGATTTTGATGTTTCCATTAGATTTAAAACATGCAAAATTGTGTAGGGTAGAAGTGGAAGAATAATTTTGGAGGCATTAAAATCAATTTTGACAAGTTTAAAGGCATTAAGGATCTTAAGGGTCAAGAGGGATTTTGGAGAGTTTTGATATGTTTTAAGGCTTGGCGATAACTTAGTATTAATCCCAGTGGTATTATATTATGTGTAGAAAAGTAAAATGCCAAGGAGACATTTTGAAAAGCAAGAGCGATTTGCAGTCTCACAGAAGGTAGCTAGATTAAAAAGCCATGTCTCATATGTTCTCTTGCAATAGTTACTACCATTGGCATCCAAAAATACACTGCCTCTGATGTGCCGACGGTATTGATGGAGCTCTTTTCATTCTTAAGAAAGTTGTGTGCAAATGTTCTTGTTATTGCAAGTTGGATTAACTGCAAAAGTATATCATTCTCACATTATGCCATTTGGAGATGGTCTTCCTTCCTTTGTTTTCGCAGTCATGGTGCACCTTGCCATCCACCTTATTCAAGAAGTGAAACTTAGTGACCTAATTCAATATCATTGGATGTATCACATTGAAAGTTATACATGTTCCAAACTATTCGCAAACATTATTTATACACTTACTGTCACCAATTACTTCTCTTTATACACTTACAAGTTCTTAGAGAAGTTAAAGTCATATGTGAGTAATAAAACATGGCGATAGAATTCACTAGCGGAAGGTTATGTAGGGGATGAGGTCCTCAACTTTTATTTACGGTACTTTGATGACATCAAGACATTTTTCAACCGTTGTTCTTGTGTTGATTATTGCCCTAATGTTAGTCTGTCAACATCAAAAAGTTTGTTCCATCCTGTTCAAAACAAGTTGGAGGATATTGTACTTCAACCTTACTCATTTTGAGATGTTACATGCACATAGACGTGTCTTAATCAACTATAGTCAAGTTTATTCTTTCATTCAATGAGTTTCAGCACTAACTTATTATTTTATAAATTCAAATTTTATTTGCCCACTCATTAACTAATTAATTGTGACAGAGTCCCAAAGTTATGTCAAGTGTCAATTATATATCTAGACAAAGACATCCATTGAAGTTGATAGAAGGGTGCAAGAGAATTCCCAAGCTGGTTTGCACGTCGAATGCGCAATGATGACAACTCTCATCCACTTGATTTTACCAATCTTGCAATTGGACCTCTTCATTATGCCAAAAGGTATACTGCATACAACGCCAATGGGTTCAAATTCTATACAATTTCATGAGATCAAGGCTCTCTCATCCAAAATCTTGGGGTTTTGCAGACTTTTGGTATAAGAAGTCATGCGAGGGGCAATGACGGTGACATGTGTTTTGGAGATGTCCCTTACTATGGAAAATTGGTTGATATTATCGAACTAAATTATCAGGGGTAAGTCATCATCATGTTATTCAAGTATTCCTGGCAAATATGACAACTCCTCATGGAATCACTACAGATGAGCTGGGAATCACATCTGTGAATTTCTCAAGGCTCATTCACATTGATAAATCTCAGGATGATGAGCCATATATTCTAGCATCAGAAGCACAACAAGTTTAATATGTAGAGGATGAGAAATATAAAGATTGGAATATGGTTGTTCATCTTAAGCCTAGAGATATTTATGACATGAATGATAGTGATAAACACATCACCTATGAGGTACAGTCATTTCATTCTACTAATTTTGAAAAGTTCTTCCCCGAAGGAGATGACAATCTACCCCTTGTCAATCAATAAGAGGGATTTTTTAAAAATGTACATAATTAGTAGTTTTAAACTGCCACAGAACTGTCATATAAAATGCTGTTAATTCCTACCAGACATCCTATAAATACCCTTCACCCCATTTCAGTTTTGTTCTTCTTTCTCTCTTTTCTTGTTCTCATTTACTTCCCTACGCCTCTCTTTCATCCTCAAGTTTTTATAATAGTGCCTGATTTAGATTTCGCTTATCATAATTTATAACTATTTTATCTTTTCTCATATTATTTTATATATTTGTCATATATTTGATAATACATTTTTAATTCAACAGTTTATAATATTCTTTTAAATGTAACAATATTATCTTTTTAGGTAACATATATTTCTTCCATTTTATTTAATTCTATACCAATATTTAATTTTTATGTAATTAAAAAATTAACATTTAATTTGTTTATTATTAACAACCGGTATGTTATAGCTAAATTCAATTGCATCATACATTTAAATAATAATGACTAATTAGAATATTTATATATTTCACAAATAAAATATTTTTTATTTATGAAGAATTTTAAAACCACTGCAAACATATTTTATTAAAGTATTTTGCACTAAAAATATGGCAGGAATGTGCACTTTGCAACGGTTTTAAAATCATTGCAAAATATCAGTGGCAAAATTTAATTTTCGCTTCTTGCTGAAATTCTTTGGTGGAAAAATTTATTTTAATCATATAATAAATTAGTAATGGTTCATAAACCTCTCAAAACGTCCTTACAAAAAATCCGAAATCTTATTCTAGTAATAGTGGTTTTTAAACCGTTACAAATATTTCATTGTGGTTCCCCTATTAGTGTTTTTTAGCAACGGTTTTTCTGAAACATTGCAACATTAGTAGCTGTTTTGACCGGATGCATAGCAGTTCAGTAAAACCGCTACAAAATCGCTTGGCATAGTAGCTTTTGTAGCGGTTCTTGTAACCGCTACTCAATGTTCGTACAACTGTTAGAACCACTACAAAGCCATAAAAAACCATTACAAAAATTTGATTTTTTTTGTAGTGACTATCCACATAAATACTGGGGTAGTACAGTTATGATGAAATATTTTTAGCATGCAACTAGAGAGAATGTGACTGCTTGTACTAGTGATGATGTTAAGGGGCTATTTGTGAGCTCAAGAAATTGATCTCATGAAAATGCCACTATTACTTGTACAATAAATTGTGCAACACCATAGATATGGAATATTATAAACAAAAGGTCAACATGTCACTGCAATAGAAACATCGTAACAAAAGATAGATGTTATCTGAAGAGAAGATCGAGGCCAACAATATAGTTCATGAGAAATATCATGACAACATGTGTGTGTGTTTCCTAAAAAAAATAGGCCAAACATGTCACTATATTAAAAATATCATGACAAAAGATATATGTTCCCTAAACGAAAGAGGCGAACATGTTACCATATGACAAAAGATTTATGAAGGAAAAAAAAACAGCCTAACACCATATACTTCCTTCACTGAATCCCAGCATCAGCCATCACCTAAGCAATATATGCAATCACATAAATGATGGAACCCCAAAGAAATTAAATTTAGCTTGTGCCTTTCTTCATTGCATAAGAAGTAATATCGTAGTTTTCTGTGTCCCACTTTTTTCCCACACTCATTTTCTCTTCCATCCAAACAAGGTGAAAGTGTTTTCTCTCCCTATTTTCCTCCTTAAGTTTCTTTCATTGCTCCTTTTCTCTCAATCTAAACATAGCATAATGCTCAGCAGTTCTTTAAAACGATTATCTTTAATATAAAAATATATGTACTTAACACAAATATAATCAAAAGAATCTTAATAAAAGTAAGTAAATAAAAAATTGAAATTTAGTTTAAAGTTAAGAAATTGAAAGCACAATTTTACCATTTTTTATTTTATCAGCCTGCTATGTTTTATTTCTATATTTAACAGTTTAATATATTTAAAATAATAATGCTCCAGAGAGGGAAGGATGGGGGAATTATTATTTAATAACAATATCAAAGAGAAACCTATAGTCAACAAAGTATTTCTCGGGCGTAATGCCAGCCGTAGAATTTTGAAAATGGCTCTCTCTTCCTCACTCGTTCCACCTAAACACGTGTTTTACCTATAAACTCCACAATCCAATACTTAATAATGCTAATGCAAGATGATGATTAAAAAAATAATTCTAACATGTAATCTATTTTAATTGTGTATCAGTACAAATAAACATGGGAAGCAAGTAATATGACATATAATATTTATCGTGTTTACAACTTTTTTAATATTGTTTTATTGAATATATATGTGCGCGCGCGCTGATCAAGTCATTTATTATATAATTAAAATTTATTAGTTCAAGTGTGTGTGCTAAAAAATTTAAAATTAAAAAATTTCTTGATAATATGCCCCACTATGATTAAATTAAAATGTTCATTATAACTTAGCATTTTTTAATTTATCAGTTTTTGTTCCTTTATTCTGAATTAACATACATTCATTGGAATATAAACACCTATTGCTGAATTGGAGGCAATTATGGATTATGGAAATATGTCTCTATTTTGGTACAAGACGCACACATATCCTACATATTATTATATAATTAACGATGGAAAATACCGTCGCTAACTCAGTCGCTAAATTTAGCGACCTTCGTTTTAGTGACATATTTTTTCCATCGCTAAATCTGTTTTAAAGATGGAAATTGAGCATTTAACGATGGATTTTTCCGTGGCTAAATGTTTTTCTGAACTAAAAAGAAAACCTATTAAATTGAAAAACTTAAATTCAATATATATATTTCATTAATAACTTGGTAGTAGTTTCAACGTCAAATATAAAAAACGATGAAGACCCACATCTATAATGGGGATGCAATTATTTAATTAATTAGAATGTACTAGAACACAATAATTGATCATCATTAAGCTCTATTATTTTGGTTCTTTTTCAGCACTAATTCACGGGTTCAAGCACTGTGCAAAAAATCATTTGAAAATTTAGTACGAACATATGCCAGAGTTAGGTGAGTGCTGGGTTTTAAAATAATTAAGGTCAAGTTAAATAGAAGAATTAAAAAGATATTATAAATTAATTTAATTGAATCAGTTGATTTGCCATGTTACCTAAAAATTGATGTAGGAAAATGAAGAAGCACATCATTGAAAATGAAGTTTAGTCTTTTAGCAAAGAAACGGGTATCTCTTCTCACTTGCTCGTTAGGGTTTCTGGTCCAAAAAACTTCTCATGTTGAAAAGTCAAATTACTATTGTTCCCACCTATATTTTCATTTCTATACAAAGGAAAACAAGTTAATGTAATTGTTTGGAAAAGCTTATTTACTCCTTAAAAGTACATTCAACAGTGTTTTTCGGTAAAATGAAATAATTTCCTTCATATATTTACCTCAACTTGCTTAAAAGTACTTCTCTACCGCGTTTCAAAACAGACCCAATACTATGAGATATAGTTAGAAAAAAGTTGTCGATGGTATCAATGAGATTTTTACTATATATCATGTATAAATATCAAATAAGGATAAAACTTAGGAAAAAACATGAACTTGATCGTGCAACATTGGAATTGCAGAAAATGTCAACTTATTCATTTCTCCCTATATTAAAAAATAATTCTCTCCCTAATGAAATACTCTTATTTGAAATTTTAAAATGAGAAATGATTTGAAAAATGATGAAAATCATTGAATCAACAATGTACTATATGTGGTGTCGGAAGAACATGTCCTTTCCCAACTAAAATCTGATTCTTTTAGGTACTTTATTCAACGACGTTATTCCAACCAACAGTTGACACATGTGTTAGTGCATTACACATTCATATTAAGTTGATGATGGGATATGTGTATCCCAAAAAAAAAAGAAGTTGATGATGGGATATTGCTAGGTCCAAATGAAAAAAGATTTAACTACTAAGATAAGTGAGAAGTGAAAACACTTGGTTATTTTCTATAAAGCGTTAAGGAAAATGTATGTTCAATATTGTTTTTCTGTAAAATGAGATAATCTCTTTCACATATTTACCTCGACTTACGTAAAAATACTTCTCTACCGTGTTCCCAAACGGACACACTATAAATTGTCATTGTATGCTCTAACAGAGGTTACTGAACTTTGCGACAATTAAATTTCTAATCTGAAACCTCAGTAAATTTTCGAGTCATTTCAATGCCCTCATCCAACCGTTGGATCAAACCAACGGATCGAATTGCAAGACAATACAATTTCTGACCGGAGATCTTCTTCTGTTTTTCTATAGCCCTCTGATACTCTCCGTAGAATCAGTACTAGGCAATATAAGAAAGACAATGAGATGAAAAATAAGTAAAAGTGTGCATCAAGTAATGAAGATTCGTTTTATGTGTTTTTCTCTTACATTTGAATCCCATATAGAGAGAGGGAGAGGAAGAGGGGGGGAGAGAGGTGGACAAGGAAAACCAGCCAAATTTTATTTCATTGGTTTAATTTGTTGAGCATTGGTGAGCTAAAATTGGTTTACAAATGCCTGTTAAGAGTATTGTTTTTCCCCTCACTAGCTAATGAATTCCATAATGGAAAGAAATCATAATTTGGTAGACATAAATAAAAATAATCAGAAGAAATGATGAAAAAGCAAAGAAAATTAATGAAGGCGAAGAAATGAATGCCTGGCTTTCCCATGTACGCCTCTAAATGATCTCACTGGTAAATTCTGCACCTGATGAACACAACTGAGATGTTGAAGATCGATGATGAGTTTTTCCTCTTCCTCAAAACCAAATCTTGAAGCCCACAACTTCACAAGAAACATTTGCTTTCTTCAAAACCACCTCCTAGCTTCCCCTTCCTCCTCCTCCTCTCCTCCTCCTCCTCCTCCATAACTTGGTGGCTTTAATTTTCTGCTTAATCTACATACAGAACTCAAGTCACAACATGAGATCTCTTAGACTCGATCGATCTCCAACCTTGAACCAAAAAAATGGATGTGTACTGTGTTCAGCTGAAACTCATCTGTGTGGGTCTGTGTTAGTATATAACCACACACACATCACACACACAGAGGGATGAGAGGTGGGGGAAGATGGAAGGAGGAGGATGTTCTCAAGAAGGAGAAGATGAAGACAAGTGAGTATTTGATTGAAAAATTTTTAATTCAAAGATGGTGGGACCATGAAAGAAGGTCCCTTTTTGTTTCACACGTTGGGGCTGTTCGCTTTGTCTTTCCCGTTCCCCCTCAAACATCAGTCAAATGGTTTTGGGATTGATAATTACACCCAACCTATTTTACTATTACTTTCTCAATTTCTCTCAAATATGCCTTATAAAGAGTACATGGATGGAAAATTGCACATGCTGTACCACTAAAGTTTTTTATCATTATAATTATTTTTATTTTGTGTTTGTTTGAAAAAACTTATTTACTCTTCATAAGCACTTTCAACAGTATTTTTCTGTAAAACGAGATAATCTTATCCACATATTTAACTCAACTTGTGTAAAAGTACTTCTCTACCTCGTTCCCAAACAGACTATCTATCTAATTTAATTTCAATTAATATCTGATAATTTAGCCACTAAATTTCACTACCCTTAGACATTCAAAATCTTTTGTCCATTTTCTTCCACTATATTTAATTTAGATTATATTGTCTTTCATGAGTTATTCTTTATGTAACCCCTAAATTGAAAGAGTTGAGAAATAGTTCAAAATCATTTAGGAAAACATTTTATTGAGGTTGCTTAGCTTGAATGTTTTGATAACGAATTTAAAAATAACTCATATTTTAGAAATACATTTGGATAGACCTGAGGCTACTTAATTAAATTAGAAGAATAAACTGATAAAAGACAATTTATATATGTCAAGGTTTTAACTAATTTTTAATCTTTTTCTTGATTAAATCTTTCATAGAACTGTTCTTTATTGGAGTATTTTAATATTTTAAATATACGAAAGCTACAAAGGTAATCATCGTTAATATTAAAAGTGTTATATAATGTATATCTGTCCCTTCTGCCATTGTATTATCGTCCCTTGCTTTATACAAGTTATATAATCCTAGCTTGAGGTATTGTCTTAAGACCAACAAATATAGACATTATTGTTGAAATTATATATTTTTTCATAATTTTAGAACAAAGAAAATTTAATTTCTTTTTCCAAATTTTATATGGAGACCTTAAAGGCGCACAAATCAAACTTAAGTATTGCTTAAGAAAAACAAACCCCAACCCATTGATACCAACCCTCATCATTGGTTTTCTAACTTGTTTAGAAACACGGTGGAGAAGTACTTTTACGCAAGTCAAGGTAAATATATGGAGGGATTATCTTGTTTTACCCAAAAAAACTCTGTTGAACGTGTTTTTGATTTTACTTAACTCTTGCTTTTGGTCTTGAATCTACGTAAAGCTTCCCTCTATTTTTAAATATACACAATTTTCTTCATGAATAAGATCTAGGGCAATTTATGATAGCAAATCTTATGAAAAGTTTATATAACTTACTCTCTGTTTAAATGCGAGGCTTATATGAATTACGAAAAATAGGAATTGAAGAAGATATTAATGTAAAAACCCTTTTTTTAACAAAGACCTTTTTCGCACATTACTTTTCTTTTAAGACTGCGTTATTGGTAGTGTCTTTGCTGAGATAAAAGAAATCTTTATGTGAAATCTTAATGAAATTAAATTAAGAATCGAATCCAAGTAATTTACTCCTTCACTATGAGTCCTAAAAGCAATTTGTAATTTCTTTTTCTATAGAACAAGAATCTTGAATATAGCACCATTTGCATGTTGCGCTCACATGTCACTTCAATATATGCAGATGGTAGATTTAATATATTAATGCATAAAATATTAATTAATTGTTGCAGATACATAGTACATGGGTACTGCTTTAAGCAACTAGCAAATAATCTTGATTCATATGGGAGTGATCTTTAAAGGAAATGTATCTACAACAAGATTCGATCTTATCGTCTTGCCTGAAGCATGAAATATTTATAATCGTTTTTGTTTTCTTTTTATTTTTGTCACTAATAAAAGAACATAAGATAAATTGAATAATTAACATTTTAAGCCTTCACATATGAGGGAAATCCTATGGCCCAACAATCAATAAATTCTCCAGCACGTAGTTAATTTTGTCCTTGTCAAAATATTTAATTCGATAAAGTTGAATGGCTAGTAAATCAAAGTAACTTTTAGATTATTGTGTTTAATTGTTATTTTGGTTTCAGAAAACCATAGATAGAGTTCATTTTCAAGGAAGTCAAGAGTTATTGCATGTGAAATACTTCCATACTAAACTTCGATTTAAGGCTCCTATCTTTGTTCTTTAATGCGTAACTTAATAATAACTCATTTTACGAGACACTCTTATCTGATAAGTTAGTGATAATTCATCGTCAGAGTAACTCAAGATTATGGGTATCTTAATTGGTTTGTTAAATTATCTCGTTCAAAGGGGAGTTTGAGTCAAACATGAGTTTATATGATTATACTGAGACACACAGGCCGTTTGAATATAATCAAGGATGATAGAGTAACTCTCAAGCGTTGTATGAGAATTGGACTGTGAATTAGACCGTATAATTTCTCAATGTGCTTTTTTTTTTCTCTTTGCTTGGTTACTATGATCATATTGTTCCTTATCTTACTTCGTTGTTGATCTGCTTGCTTCAATCATAACTTTGCAAAATTTTTCTTTGCAAAATTTGCTTACAAACCATGTGTCAAACCAAACAAGTGCAAGTTCTCGCCAGAAAGGAAGTGAACTGGGGCCATGTTGTGTCTACTGGTCGAAGGGGTTGATGTTGATCCCAGCAAAGTAGAATATGAGAGGTTGAAATGGGAATCGTGCAAGACAGTAACAGATCGAAGTAAGAAGCTTCAACATATGGATTTTCACGAAATAGTGATTTGTTTCCTTAATGTTCTTTTGCTCCTTCATATCGGATTTCAATAATTGAAAACTCTTTGCATTTGTTACTAATTTCAGTTCTTTAATTTTGTCTGAATAACTATCTATTACATATGTCATTTCAAATTCGGCAAAAAAAAAAAAAACATGTCATTTCAAACGATATTTTTGTATGAAAAAAATGTGTGGATTTCTCAAGTACGAAAATAGAAATTCAAATGCTGGTGTCTATGATTTAAAGTTATTAATGAAAGAATCTTGAGAGATATTTTTTTTGTCAAAGGAGTCAACTTTATTAATTATAAAAAAATTTAATATACATGTTAATAGCCGAAGCCAAATAAACTCTAAAAAAACATATGGTTACAAGCTAACACACAAACTTGCCAAACTAGTAAAAAAGTTACACACATTAATAGCCAAAGAAAACAAAACAAAACTACTGAAATAAAACAAGTATACCTATGCATTAAGGAAACTACAAAACAAATACAAGTATATCCTATGAACAGAAGAAAAAAACAAAGAATACTAACAGTTTGTGAAAGTTAGTATATTGATCGAGAGATCAATTTGAGATTAGTGTTCTGCAGGCAAGCCAAAGAATTAATCACATCTTCTACGATGGTTTGACTCTTCCAATATAATCACATCCAGACTCATTACCTGCCTTCACACACTTATACAACAAATCACAATCTGTTTCAATGGTGCATTTGGATTCCTGATATTTTCCAGCCACATACACAGCCTTCTTAAGAGCTAATGCTCTGTCATTAAAGCTGAGGAAGCTGGGACTCATCCAGCAAACCCGTCCCATATTTCACCATTCTGACATCTACAAGTAACCCCTATACCAGCTAGGCCAGATTTGTTCAGGAAAGAGCCATCAACATTGATTTTTAACCCTCCAATCTCAAGTTTAGTCCATGTTGCAGATTTCTTACTAAACCTTTCCTCGATTCCTTCCTTCCCCAAGCCATTCGCCTTCCAAAATTCATCTACAAGGTTGACTGCATTCTGCAGGGTCCTAAGTGAGTCCACCATCTCTTCCTGAAAGGTAAAGTTGCATCTAGCGTTCCAAATATGCCAACACACAGGTGCCAACACAGCCTTATGATACTCTCCTACCCTGCTATTTGTTCCCACATCTCCCACACCCAGCAATCAAACCTTGTAACATTAGATAGAGACCACAAATATTTAAAGGGGTACCAAACCATACCTTTTTTGCCCACTCATATAACAGCAGGCAGTGTTCTACGGTTCCCCCTCTGCCGCATACCATGCAGGTTGGGTGTTCACCACATTTCCTTCTATATAATGCTTCCATAGTAGCCAAACTTCTGTCATTGCCCGCCACATGACATGCTTAATTTTTGGCACCACTTTCAGACCCCAAATCGCTTTCCAGATCTCAGTAGGAGGTCTATAAGAGGACTCAGGCTTTGTCTTTTTTTCATCCTTTCTTGGTTCTTTTGCTATCACGTAGCCTCTCTTTATAGCATAGCTGCCATTTATGCATCCTTCCCACTTTAATTCATCTTCCCCGTTCTGATCTGAGATAGGAATTTGTAAGATTTTCCTTTTAATTTCCTCAATAATCAATCCACTACCGAGGACAAATCCCATCTACCATCAAAGATCAGTTCAGCCACTTTCTTTTCTTTATCCACGTTTCTCCTTCAGCCACCTGCGCCATATCCACTCCCTCAATCCACCTGTCTCTCCAAATTCTTGCTGTGTTTCCATTCCCAATTTTCTAGATCAAATCTGGCTTCAAGAAATCTCTTCCTTCTAGAATACTGGACCATGCCCATGAGGCTCTACTCCCCTTCCTGGCATTCATAAAATCAAATCTTGAAAATAATAGCCCTTTCAACATTCGTACCCACAGGGCTTCCGGGTTCTGGTAAATCCTTCAAGCAGTCTTTGCTATTAAAGCAAGGTTGAAGCTCTCAAAATCTTTGAATCTCCTACCTCCTTCTGCCTTAACTTTTGTCATTACCTTCCGGGCCTTCCAATGTATGCCACCCTCTTCAGCATTTGCTTTCCACCAGAATTTTGAGATTAACCTATCAAACTCCTTGCAAGTCTTCGTTGGGAACCGAAAGCATGCCATAGGGTACACTGGTACAGCATTTGCCACTGCTTTTATCAATGTTTCCTTTCCAGCTTGAGTTGGGAACTTCTGTTTCCAATTCTGCAATTTTCCTATCATCTTTTCCCTTACAAATGCAAGAGCCTCAGATTTAGCTCTACCCCATAATACTGGCAGCCCCAAATATTTCCCAGGCTCTACTATTTCGCTTACCTCTAGCCAATGACAGACCTCCTCTCTCTTCTCTTTTACCATTTTAACTGAAAAGAATATTACAGATTTATGTAGATTTGCTCTTTGTCCTGATGCGTTCCCATACACTTCAAATATCTTCTTCAATTTGAGGCAATTCCTCTTTGATGATCTCATGAATAAGAGGGTGTTATAAGCGAATAAGCAGTGAGATAGTACTAGGCAGCTACTTGCCATTTTGATTCCCATCAGTGCTCTAGCTTCAACATGCTTCTGGATCTCATACTTGACAGCACATTAGTAGTGAAGATAAACAAATAGGGTGATAGTGGATCACCCTGTCTCACTCCTCCACCAGGATTTAACTCCGCTACCCTTTTCTCAGACAGCATTATAGAATATTTAACTGAACTCACACATCCCATAATGCTAGACACCCATTTCCTGTCAAAGCCCATCCTTAACAAGACAGCCTCTATTATGTCCTCTGTCACTGGAATCCGAAACAGGAACAAAACGAGAAAGGAAAACTCTATCTGGAAGCAAGGTAAGTATCTCACACTATGCTCACAAATAGCCCAAGAGAATCTCCTCCAAGTCTAAAACAAATACTCTTTCATTCAATTCATTCATGCTGTGTTTACATATGGCTGGTGTATTTATAGACCAGAAACGAAACTACCTCTCCTAAACTCATGGACATGAGCACCCACTAATTAAACAACTAACTTCCCACTTACTAACAACAGACTCCACAAACTGACCCACTACAGATAAATGATTAAAATTAAATAATTAAAATAAACTAATAAACAATGACTAAGTCAACAACTTCCTAATCCTACGCCACTACGTTTAGAATCCTATCATTACTCCCTCCCTTGAGAGCCACCTTGTCCTCAAGGTGGAATTGGGTGTTGTGCGACGTCCACAGGCGTGATGGAGGCTGGTGCTGGATCTCCTTCATCGGC
>JANTPZ010007941.1:0-18097 GCA_025593235.1 Vachellia pachyceras | reverse complement strand
GACTGGACGTAGGTCTGAGGGACCGAACCAGGATAATTTCCCGTGTCCTCTTTCTCTTTTAAACTCCTTCATTTCACTTTCATTTTGCTGTTGCTTAACGTTAAATTTTTATCTGACCAATTCACCCCCTCTTGGTCAAATCCTACTCTAACATTAACAACCTGTAATTATGTATTTATCAATAAAAACTGAGTAACAGTGCATGTTTCCATTAATTTCTAATTGAGTTAAATGTTTAATTCCTACAGCCCAAACCGTGCTCAAAAAAGATGTTGCATTTTTATGTCCAAAGAATTGAATATTTGATTTTTAAAAATACGGATTTATGTAATCCAAAAAAAAAAAATGAGTCACAGTGCATGTTTCCATTAAATTCTAATCGACTTAAATGTTTAGTTCCGATAACCCAAACCGTGATCAAAAAAAGATGTGGCCTTTTTATTTCCAAAGATTTGAATATTGGTTTTTTAAATGTTTAATTTCTGTAACTTAAACGGTGTTCAAAAAAAGATGTGTCCTTTTTATTTCCAAAGATTTGAATATTTGATTTTTTTTAAAAGCCTGGATTTATGTAATAAAAAAAACTTATTCACAGTGCATGTTTCCATTAAATTCTAATCAACTTCAATATTTGATTCCTGTAACCCAAACCGTGTTCAAAAAAAAGATGTGGCTTTTTTATGTAAAAAGATTTGAATATTTGTTTTTTAACAACCTGTATTTAGGTATTCTTCAATAAAAACTGAGTCACAGTAAACTGAGTCACAGTGCATGTTTCCATTAAATTCTAATCGACTTCAATATTTAATTCTTGTAACCCAAACCCTGTTCAAAAAAAAACATGTGGCTTTTTTATGTAAAAAGATTTGAATATTTTTTTAACAACCTGTAGTGCATGTTTCCATTAATTTCTAATCGAGTTAAATGTTTAATTCCTGTAAATCAAACCGTGTTAAAAAAGATGTTTCATTTTTATGTCCAAAGAATTGAATATTTGTTTTTCAAAAACCTGTATTTATGTAATCCTCAATAAAAACTGAGTCATAATGCATGTTTCCAATAAATTCTAATCGAGTTAAATGTTTAATTCCTGTAACCCTAATCGTGTTCAAAAAAAGATGTGGTATTTTTATGTCCAAAGAATTGAATATTTGTTTTTAAATACTAGGATTTATGTAATCCTCAAAAAAACTGAGTCACAATGTATGTTTTCATTAAATTCTAATCGAATTAAATGTTAAATTCCTGTATCCCAAACCATGTTCAAAAAAAGATTTGGCTTTTTTATGTCCGATGATTTGAATGTTTGATTTTTAAAAACATGGATTTCTGTATTCATCAATAAAAACTGAGTCATAGGACATGTTTCCATTAAATTCTAAACGAGTTAAATGTTTAATTCCTATAACCCTAACCGTGTTAAAAAAAGATGTGGCCTTTTCATATCTAAAGAATTTAATATTTGTTTTTTAAAAATTTGGATTTATGTAATCCAAAAAAACATAATCACATTGCATGTTTCCATTAAATTCTAATCAACTTGAATGTTTAATTCCTGTAACTCAAACCGTGTTTAAAAAAAGATGTGGCTTTTTTATGTAAAAAGATTTGAATGTTTGTTTTTTAACAACCTGTATTTATGCATTCATCAATAAAAACTGAGTCATAGTGCATGTTTCTATTAATTTCTAATTGAGTTAAATGTTTAATTCCTGTAAACCAAACTGTATTCAAACAAGATGTTGCATTTTTATGTCCAAAGAATTGAATATCTGTTTTTTAAAAACCTGGATTTATGTAATCCATAAAAAAAAGAGTCACAGTGCATGTTTCCATTAAATTCTAATCAAGTTAAATGTCTAATTCCTGTTACCCTAACCGTGTTCAAAAAACAGGATTTATGTAATCCAAAAAAAACTTAGTCACAGTGCATATTTCCATTAAATTCTAATCGACTCAAATGTTTAATTCCTTTAACCCAAACCATGTTCAAAAAATGATGTGGCTTTTTTATGTCCAAAGATTTGAATATTTGATTTTCAAAAACCTGTATTTATGTACACCTAAATAAAAACTGAGTCACAGTACATTTTTCCATTAAATTCTAATCGAGTTAAATGTTTTATTCCTATAACCTTAACCATGTTCAAAAAAAGATGTGGCGTTTTTATAACTAAAGAATTGAATATTTTTTTAAAAAAAAGGATTTATGTAATCCTAAAAAAAACTTAGTCATAGTGCATGTTTCCATTAATTTCTAATCGAATTATATGTTTAATTACTATAACCCTAACCGTGTTTAAAAAAGATGTGGCTTTTTTATTTCCAAAGATTTGAATATTTGTTTTTTAAAAGCCTGTATTTATGTAATCCAAAAAAAAACATAGTCACAATGCATTTTTCCATTAAATTCTAATCGAGTTAAATGTTTTATTCCTGTAACCCTAACCGTGTTGAAAAAAGATGGGGCTGTTTTATATCCAAAGATTTGAATATTTAATGTTTGAAAGCCTGTATTTATGTAATCCAAAAAAAAACATAGACACAGCGCATGTTTCCAATAAATTCTAATCGAGTTAAATGTTTAATTCCTGTAACCCAAACCGTGTTTAAAAAAAGATGTCGCTTTTTTATGTAAAAAATTTGAATGTTTGTTTTTTAACATCCTGTATTTATGTTTTCATCAATAAAAACTGAGTCAACACGAATGTTTCCATTAATTTCTAATTGACTTAAATGTTTAATTTCTGTAACGCAAACCATGTTCAAAAAAAGATGTGGCTTTTTTATGTCCGAAGATTTGAATGTTTGATTTTTAAAAACATGGATTTATGTATTCGTCAATAAAAACTGAGTCATAGGGCATGTTTCCATTAAATTCTAAATGAGTTAAATGTTTAATTCCTATAACCCTAACCGAGTTAAAAAAAGAAGTGGCTTTTTTATATCAAAAGATTTCAATATTTGTTTTTTAAAAACCTGGATTTATGTAATCCAAAAAAACATAGTCACATTGCATGTTTCCATTAAATTCTAATCGACTTGAATCTTTAATTCCTGTAACGCAAACCGTGTTTAAAAAAACATGTGGCTTTTTTATGTAAAAAGATTTGAATGTTTATTATTTAACAAACTGTATTTATGTATTCATCAATAAAAACTGATTCACAATGCATGTTTCCATTAATTTCTAATCGAGTTAAATATTTAATTTCTGTAAATCAAACCGTGCTCAAAAAAGATGTTGCATTTTTTTGTCCAAAGAATCGAAGATTTGTTTTTTTAAAAACCTGGATTTATGTAATCCATAAAAAAAAGACTCACAGTGCATGTTTCCATTAAATTCTAATCGACTTAAATGTCTAATTCCTCTTACCCTAACCGTGTTCAAAAAAAGATGTGGCATTTTTATGTTTAAAGAATTGAATATTTGTTTTTTTAAAAAACAGGATTTATGTAATCCAAAAAAAAAAACTTAGTCACAGTGCATGTTTCCATTAAATTCTAATCTACTCAAATGTTTAATTCCTTTAACCCAAATCATGTTCAAAAAAAGATGTGGCTTTTTTATGTCCAAAGATATGAATATTTGATTTTCAAAAACCTGTATTTATGTACTCCTAAATAAAAATTGCATCACAGTGCATGTTTCCCTTAAATTCTAATAGAGTTAAATGTTTAATTCCTGTAACCCAAACCGTGTTCAAAAAAGATATGGCTTTTTTATGTATAAAAATTTGAATATTTGTTTTTTAAAAAGCTTGATTTTTGTAATCCTAAAAAATACTGTATCACAGTGCATGTTTCCTTTAAATTCTAATTGAGTTAAATGTTTAATTCCTGTAATGCTAACCGTGTTCAAAAAAAGATGTGGCATTTTTATGTCTAAAGATTTGAATATTTGTTTTTTAAAAACCTGGATTTATGTATTACACAATAAAAACTGAGTCACAATGCATGTTTCCATTAAATTCTAATCGAGCTAAATGATTAATTCCTCTTACCCCAACCATGTCCAAAAAAATATGTGGCATTTTTATGTCCAAAGATTTGAATACTTGTTTTTTAAAAACCTGGATTATGTAATCCTCAATAAAAACGGAGTCACAGTGCACGTTTCAATTAAATTATAATCGAGTTAAATTTTTAATTCCTGTAACGCTAACCGTGTTCAAAAAAAGCTGTGGCATTTTATGTCTAAAGATTTGAATATTTGTTTTTTAAAAACCAGGATTTATGTATTACACAATAAAAACTGAGTCACAGTGCATGTTTCCATTAAATTCTTTTCGAGTTAAATGTTTAATCCATGTAACCCTAAACGTGTTAAACAAAGATGTGGTTTTTTATGTCAAAGGATTTGAATATTTTTTATTTAAAAACCTGCATTTATGTACTTCTGAATAAAAACTGGGCCATAGTGCATTTTCCATTAAATTCTAATCGAGTTCAATGTTTAATCCCTGTAACCCTAACTTGTTAAAAAGAAGATGTGGTTTTTTATGTCCAAAGATTTGAATATTTCTTTTATAAAAACCTGGATTTATATAATCCTCAATAAAAACGGAGTCACAGTGCACATTTCAATTAAATTCTAATCGAGTTAAATGTTTAATTCCTATAACGCTAACCGTGTTCAAAAAAAGATGTGGCATTTTATGTTTAAAGATTTGAATATTTGTTTTTTAAAAACCTGGATTTATGTACTTCTCAATAAAAACTGGGCCACAGTGCATTTTCCATTAAATTATAATCGAGTTAAATGTTTAATCCCTGTAACCCTAACTTGTTAAAAAGAAGATGTGGTTTTTTATGTCCAAAGATTTGAATACTTGTTTTATAAAAACCAGGATTTATGTATTACACAACAAAAACTGAGTCACAGTGCATGTTTGCATTAAATTCTGTTCGAGTTAAATGTTTAATCCCTGTAACCCTAAATGTGTTAAACAAAGATGTGGTTTTTTATGTCAAAGGCTTTGAATATTTTTTATTTAAAAACCTGCATTTATGTACTTCTGAATAAAAACTGGGCCACAGTGCATTTTCCATTAAATTCTAATCGAGTTAAATGTTTAATCCTTGTAACCCTAACTTGTTAAAAAGAAGATGTGGTTTTTTATGTCCAAAGATTTGAATATTTCTTGTATAAAAACCTATATTTATATAATCCTCAATAAAAACGGAGTCACAGTGCACATTTCAATTAAATTATAATCGAGTTCGATGTTTAATTCCTGTAACGCTAACCGTGTTCAAAAAAAGATGTGGCATTTTATGTTTAAAGATTTGAATATTTGTTTTTTAAAAACCTGGATTTATGTACTTCTAAATAAAAACTGGGCCACAGTGCATTTTCCATTAAATTATAATCGAGTTAAATGTTTAATCGCTGTAACCCTAACTTGTAAAAAGAAGAAGTGGTTTTATATGTCCAAAGATTTGAATACTTGTTTTATAAAAACCAGGATTTATGTATTACACAATAAAAACTGAGTCACAGTGCATGTTTCCATTAAATTCTATTCGAGTTAAATGTTTAATCCCAGTAATCCTAAACGTGTTAAACAAAGATGTGGTTTTTTATGTCAAAGGCTTTGAATATTTGTTATTTAAAAACCTGCATTTATGTACTTCTGAATAAAAACTGGGCCACAGTGCATTTTCCATTAAATTCTAATCGAATTAAATGTTTAATCCCTGTAAACCTAACTTGTTAAAAAGAAGATGTGGTTTTTTATGTCCAAAGATTTGAATATTTCTTGTATAAAAACCTATATTTATATAATCCTCATTAAAAACGGAGTCACGGTGCACATTTCAATTAAATTCTAATCGAGTTAAATGTTTAATTCCTGTAACGCTAACCGTGTTCAAAAAAAGATGTGGCATTTTATGTTTAAAGATTTGAATATTTGTTTTTTAAAAACCTGGATTTATGTACTTCTAAATAAAAACTGGGCCACAGTGCATTTTCCATTAAATTATAATCGAGTTAAATGTTTAATCCCTATAACCCTAACTTGTTAAAAAGTAGATGTGGTTTTTTATGTCCAAAGATTTGAATACTTGTTTTATAAAAATTTGGATTTATGTAATCCTCAATAAAAACTGAGTCAGAGTGCATGTTTCCATTAAATTCTAATTCAATTAAATGTTTAATTCCTGTAACTCAAACCGTATTCAAAAAAAGGTGTGGCTTTTTTATGTCCAAAGATTTGAATATTTATTTTTTAAAATCCTGGATTTTTGTAATCCTAAAAAAAACTGAGTCACAGTGTATTGTTTCCATTAAATTCTAATCGACTTAAATGTTTAATTCCTATAACCCAAACCGTGTTGAAAAAAGTTGTGGTTTTTTATGTCCAAAGATTTGAATATTTGTTTTTTCAAAATCTGGATTTTTGTAATCCAAAAAAAACTGAGTCACAGTGCATGTTTCCATTAAATTCTAATCGATTTAAATGTTTAATTCCTGTAGCCCAAACCATGTTCAAAAAAAGATGTGACATTTTTATGTCCAATGATTTGAATATTTGTTTTTTAAAAACATGGATTTTGTATTCCCCAATAAAAACTGAGTCACAGTGCATCTTTCCTTTAAATTCTGTTCGAGTTAAATGTTTAATCCCTACAACCCTAAACGTGTTAAACCAAGATGTGGTTTTTTATGTCAAAGGATTTGAATATTTATTTTTTAAAAACCTGTATTTATGTACTTCTAAATAAAAACTGGGCCACAGTGCATTTTCCATTAAATTCTAATTGTGTTAAATGTTTAATCCTTGTAACCCTAACTTGTTAAAAAGAAGATATGGTTTTTTATGTCGAAAGATTTGAATATTTGTTTTATAAAAACTAGGATTTATGTAATCCTCAATAAAAACGGAGTCACAGTGCACGTTTCAATTAAATTTGAATCGAGTTAAATGTTTAATTCCTGTAATGCTAACTGTGTTCAAAAAAAGATGTGGCATTTTTATGTCTGAAGATTTGAATATTTGTCTTTTAAAAACCTGGATTTATGTATTACACAATAAAAACTGAGTCACAATGTATGTTTCCATTAAATTCTAATCGAGTTAAATGTTTAATTCCTCTTACCCTAACCGTGTTCAAAAAAAGATGTGGCATTTTTATGCCCGAAGAATTGAATATTTGTTTTTTAAAAAGCTGGATTTATGTGATCCAAAAAAAAGAGTCTGAGTGCATGTTTCCATTAAATTCGAATTGAATTAAATGTTTAATTCCTATAATCCAAACCGTGTTCAAAAAAAAGATGTGGCTTTTTTATGTCCAAATATTTGAATATTTGATTTTTAAAAACCTGGATTTATGTATTCCTAAAAAAAGTGTGACAGTACATGTTTCCATTAAATTCGAATCAAGTTAAAAGTTTAATTCCTGTAACCCTAATCGTGTTCAAAAAAAGATGTGGCATTTTTATGTCCGAAGAATTGAATATTTTTTTTCAAAAAAAAGGATTTTTGTAATCCAAAAAAAAAACTTAGTCACAGTACATGTTTCCATTGAATTCTAATCGAATTAAATATTTAATTCCTGTAACCCAAACCATGTTCAAAAAAAGATGTGGCATTTTTATGTCCAAAAAATTGAATATTTTTTTAAAAACTTGGATTTATGAAATAAAAAAAAGAGTCAGAGTGGATGTTTCCATTAAATTCTAATTGAATTTAATATTTAATTCCTATAACCCAAGCCGTGTTCATTAAAAGATGTTGCTTTTTTATGTCCACAGATTTGAATATTTGTTTTCTAAAAACATGGATTTTTGAAATCACAAAAAAAAAATAGAGTCGCAGTGCTTGTTTCCATTAAATTCTAATCGAGTTAAATGTTTAATTCCTGTAACCCAAACTGTGTTAAAAAAAGATGTGATTTTTTATGTCCAAAGATTTGAATATTTGTTTTTTAAAAACCTGGATTTATGTAATCCTTAAAAAAAACTGAGTCACACTGCATGTTTCAATTAAATTCTAATCGAGTTAAATGTTTAATTCCTGTAACGCTAACCGTATTCAAAAAAGATGTGGCATTTTTATGTCCAAAGAATTGAATATTTTTTTAAAAAACCTGGATTTATGTAATTCAAAAAAAACTGAGTCAGAGTGCATGTTTCCATTAAATTCTAATTGAATTCAATGTTTAATTCCTGTAACCCAAACCGTGTTCAAAAAAAGGTGTGGCTTTTTTATGTCCAATGATTTGAATATTTGTTTTTTAAAAAACCTGGATTTATGTAATCCTCAATAAAAACTGAATGACAGTGCATGTTTCCATTCAATTCTAAAAGAGTTAAATGTTTAATTTCGGTAACCCTGATCGTGTTCAAAAAAGATGTAGCATCTTTTTTGTAAATATTTGAATATTTCTTTTTTAAAAACCTGGATTTATGTAATCCTATAAAAACTGAGTCACAGTGCATGTTTTGCATTAAAAACTAATCGAGTTAAAAATTTTAATTCCTGTAACCCAAACCGTGTTGAAAAAATGATGTGGCTTTTTTATGGCGAAAGATTTGAATTTTTTTTTCAAAAACTTGTATTTATGTACTCCTCAAAAAAACTGGCTCACAGTGCATGTTTCCATTCAATTCTAAAAGTGTTAAATGTTTAATTCCTGTAACCTAAATCGTGTTCAAAAAAAGATGTGGCATTTTTATGTCCAAAGAATTGAATAGTTGTTTTTTAAAACCTGGATTTATGTAATCCTAAATAAAACTGAGTCATAATGTATGTTTCCATTAAATTCTAATCGAGTTAAATGTTTAATTCCTGTAACCCAAACCTTGTTCAAAAAAAGATGTGGTTTTTTTATGTCCAAAGATTTCAATATTTGTTTTTTAAAAACCTGTATTTATGTACTCCTAAATAAAAACTGGGCCACGGTGCATGTTTCCATTAAATTCCTGTAACCCTAAATGTGTTCAAAAAAAGATGTGGTTTTTTATGTCCAAAGATTTGAATATTTGTTTTCTAAAAAACCTGGATTTATGTAACCCTCAATAAAAACTGGGCTACAGTGCATGTTTCCATTGAATTCTAATCGAGTTAAATGTTTAAGCAACACAAACCATGTTCAAAAAAAGATGTGGCTTTTTTTTGTCCAAAGAATTGAACATTTCCTTTTTAAAAACTTGGAGTTTTGTAACCCTAAAATAGACTGAGCCACAGTGCATGTTTCCATTAAATTCTAATCGAGTTAAATGTTTAATTTATGTAACCCTAACCGTGTTCAAAAAAAGATGTGGCTTTTTTACGGCCAAAGATTTGAATATTTTTTTCAAAAATTTGTATTTATATACTCCTCAATAAAAACTGGGTTACAGTGCATGTTTCCATTCAATTATAAAAAAATTAAATGTTTAATTCCTGTAACCCAAACCGGGTTCAAAAAAAGATGTGGCATTTTTATTTCCAAAGATTTGAAAATTATTTTCTAAAAACAGGATTTATGTAATCCTAAAAAAAAAGTTTGTCATAGTGCATGTTTCCATTCAATTCTTATCGACTTAAATGTTTAATTCCTGTAACCCAAACAGTGTTAAAAAAGATTTAGCATTTTCATATCCAAAGAATTGAATATTTATTTTTTAAAAAAATGGATTTATCTAATCCTCAATAAAACCTGAGTCACAGTGCATGTATCCATTTAATTCTGAAAGAGTTAAATGTTTAATTTCGGTAACCCTAATCGTGTTCAAAAAAAGTTGTGGCATTTTGAGTTCCAAAGAATTGAATATTTGTTTTTTAAAAACCTGAATTTATGTAATCCTCAATAAAAACTAAGTCACAGTGCATGTTTCCATTCAATTCTAAAAGAATTAAATGTTTAATTTTGGTAACCCTAAAAGTGTTCAAAAAAAGATGTAGCATTTTTTTGTCCACAGATTTGAATATTTGTTTTTGAAAAACTTGGATTTATGTAATCCTCAAAAAACAAAAACTGAGTTACAGTGCATGTTTCCATTAAATTATAATTCAGTTATATCTTTAATTCCTGTAACCCAAACCGTGTTTAAGAAAAGTTGTGGCTTTTTATGTCCAAAGATTTGAATACTTGTTTTTTAAAAACCTGGATTTATGAAATCCTAAAAAAATCTGAGTCATGCATGTTTCCATTAAATTCTAATCAAATTAAATGTTTAAATCATGTAACCCAAACCGTGTTCAAAAAAAGTTATGTCTTTTTTATGTCCAAAGAATTGAATATTTGTTTTTTAAAAAACCTGGATTTATGTAATCCTAAAAAAACTGAGTCACAGTGTATGTTTCCATTAAATTCTAATCGAGTTAAATGTTTAATTCATGTAACCCTAACTGTGTTCAAAAAAAGATGTGGCCTTTTTATGGCCAAAGATTTGAATATTTTTTTGAAAACTTGTATTTATACACTCCTCAATAAAAACTGGGTCACAGTGCATGTTTCCATTTAATTCTAAAAAAATTAAATGTTTAATTCTTGTAACCCAAACCGGATTCAAAAAAAGATGTGGCATTTTTATTTCCAAAGATTTGAATATTTTTCTAAAAACTGGATTTATGTAATCCTCAAAAAAAAAAGTTTGTCATAGTATATGTTTCCATTCAATTCTAATCAACTTAAATGTTTAATTCCTGTAACACAAAAGTGTTAAAAAAAGATTTGGCATTTTCATGTCCAAAGAATTGAATATTTATTTTTTAAAAACCTGGATTTATCTAATCCTCAATAAAAACTGAGTCACAGTGCATGTTTCTATTCAATTTTAAAAGAGTTAAATGTTTAATTTCGGTAACCATAAACGTGTACAAAAAAGATGTGGCATTTTAAGGTCCAAAGAATTGAAAATTTGTTTTTTTAAAAAAACATGGATTTATGTGATTCTCAATAAAACCTGAGTCACAGTGCATGTTTCCATTCAATTCTGAAAGAGTTAAAGTTTAATTTTGGTAACCCTAAATGTGTTCAAAGAAAGATGGGGCATTTTGAGTTCCAAAGATGTCCAAAGAATTGAATATTTTTTTAAAAACCTGTATTTATGTAATCCTCAATAAAAACTGAGTCACAGTGCATGTTTCCATTCAATTCTAAAAGAGTTAAATGTTAGATTTCGGAAACCCTAATCGTGTTAAAAAAAAGATGTGGCATTTTTATGTTACAATATTTGAATATTTTTTTAAAAACCTGTATTTATGTAATCCTCAATAAAAACTGAGTCACAATGCATGTTTCTATTCTACTCTAAAAGAGTTAAATGTTTAATTTCAGTAACCCAAATCGTGTTCAAAAAAAGATGTGGCATATTGATGTCCAAAGATTTGAATTTTGGTTTTTAAAAACTTGGATTTATGTAATCCTTAATAAAAAATGAGTCACAGTGCATGTCTCCATTTAATTTTAATCGAGTTAAATGCTTAACTCCTGTAACCCTAACCGTGTTCAAGAAAAGATGTGGTATTTTTATGTCCAAAGAATTGAATATTTCTTATTTAAACCTCTATTTACGTAATCCTCAATAAAAACTGAGTCACAATGCATGCTTCCAATAAATTCTAATCGAATTAAATGTTTAAATGCTGTAAATCTAACCGTGTTCAAAAAAAGATGTGGCATTTTTATGTCAGAAGAATTAAATATTTGTTTTTTAAAAATCTGGATTTATGCAATCGTAAAAAAAACTGAATTATAGTGCATGTTTCCATTAAATAATAATAGAAATAAATGTTTAATTCCTATAACCCTAATCATGTTCAAAAAAAGATGTGGCATTATTATATCCAAAGAATTGAATATTTTTTTTAAAAACCTGTATTCATGTAATCCTCAATAAAAACTGAGTCACAGTGCATGTTTCCATTCAATTCTATAAGAGTTAAATGTTAGATTTCGGTAACCCTAATTGTGTTCAAAAAAAGATGTGGCATTTTTATGTTGTAATATTTGAATATTTTTTTAAAAACCTGTATTTATGTTATCCTCAATAATAACTGAGTCACAGTGCATATTTCCATTCAATTCTAAAAGAGTTAAATATTTAATTTCGGTAACCCTAATGATGTTCAAAAGAAGATGTGGCATTTTTATGTTCAAAGATTTCAATATTTATTTCTTAAAAACCTTGTTTATGTAATCCTTAATAAAAACTGAGCCACAGTGCATGTTTCCATTAAATTCTAATCGAGTTAAATGTTTAATTCCTTTAACCCTAATTGTGTCAAAAAAAGATGTGGTACTTTTATGTCAAAGTATTGAATATTTGTTTTTTAAAAACCTAAATTTATGTAATCCTCAATAAAAACAGTTACCGTGCATGTTGCATCAAATTCTAATCTACTTAAATTTTAATTCCTCTAACGCTAATCATGTTCAAAAAAAGATGTGGCATTTTTATGTCCAAAAAATTGAATATATGTTTTTTAAAAACCTCTATTTATATAATCCTCAATAAAACCTGAGTCACAGTGCATGTTTCCATTCAATTCTAAAAGAGTTAAATGTTTAATTTCGGTAACCTAATCATGTTAAAAAAAGATGTGGCATTTTTATGTGCAAAGAATTGAATATTTGTTTTTAAAAACATGGATTTATGTAATCCTAAAAAAATAGAGTCACAGTGCATGTTTCCATTAAATTATAATCGACTTTAATGTTTAATTCCTGTAACCCAAACCGGGTTCAAAAGAAGCTGTGGCTTTTTTATGTCCAAAGATTTGAATATTTGATTTTTAAAAACCTGGATATATGTATTCCTCAATAAAAGCTTCGTCACAGTGCATGTTTCCATTAAATTCTAAAATGGTTAAATGTTTATTTTCGGTAACATTAAGCGTGTTCAAAACAAAGATGTGGCATTTTTATGTTCTAATATTTGAATATTTTTTTAAAAACTTGTATTTATGTAATCCTCAATAAAAACTGAGTTACAGTGCATGTTTCCATTCAATTCTAAAAGTGTTAAATGTTAGATTTCGGTAACCCTAATCTGTTCAAAAAAAGATGTGGCATTTTTATGTTCTAATATTTGAATATTTTTTTTAAAAACCTATATTTATGTAATCCTCAATAAAAACTGAGTCACAGTGCATATTCCATTCAAATCTAAAAGAGTTAAATGTTTAATTTCGGTAACCTAATCGTGTTAAAAAAAGATGTGGCATTTTTTTTGTCCAAAGAATTGAATATTTATTTTTAAAAACAAGGATTTATGTAATCCTAAAAAAACAGAGTCATAGTGCATGTTTCCATTAAATTCTAATCGACTTGAATGTTTAATCCTTGTAACCCAAACCATGTTCAAAAAAAGCTATGGCTTTTTTATATTCAAGGATTTGAATATTTGATTTTGAAAAACCTGGATATATCTATTCCTCAATAAAAGCTTCGTCACAGTGCATGTTTCCATTAAATTCTAAAATAGTTAAATGTTTATTTTCGGTAACACTAAGTGTGTTCAAAACAAAAATGTGGCATTTTTATGTTCAAAGAATTGAATATTTGTTTTTTAACAACCCGAATTTATGTAATCCTAAAAAAAACTGAGTCACAGTGCATGTTTCAATTAAATTCTAATCGAAATAAATGTTTAATTCCAGTAACCATAATCGTGTTTAAAAAACAGATATGTCATTTCTATGTCCAAAAAATTGAATATTTATTTTTTAAAAACCTGTATTTATGTAATTCTCAATAAAAACTAAGTCACAATACATGTTACCATTTATCTCAAAAAGAGTTAATTGTTAGATTTCGGTAACCCTAATCGTGTTCAAAAAAAAGATGTGGCATTTTTATGTTCTAATATTTTAATATTTTTTTTAAAAACCTGTATTTATTTAATCCTCAATAAAAACTGAGTCACAGTGCATGTTTCCATTCAATTCTAAAAGAGTTAAATGTTTAATTTCGGTAACCCTTATGATGTTCAAAAGAAGATGTGGCATTTTTATGTTCAAAGATTTGAATATCTATTTTTTAAAAGCATGTGTTTATTTAATCCTCAATAAAAACTGAGTCAGAGTGCATGTTTCCATTAAATTCTAATCGAGTTAAATGTTTAATTCCTGTAACCCTAACCGTGTTCAATAAAGATGTGGCATTTTTATGTCCAAAGAATTGAATATTTCTTTTTTAAAAACCTCTATTTACGTAATCCTCAATAAAAACTTAGTCACAGTGCATGTTTTCATTCAATTCTAATCGAGTTAAATGTCAAATTCCTATAACTCTAGCCGTGTTCAAAAAAAGATGTGGCATTTTTATGTGAGAAGAATTAAATATTTGTTTTTTAAAAACCTGGATTTATGCAATAGTAAAAAAAAAAGAGTCAAAATGCATGTTTCCAGAACATTCTAATCGAATTAAATGTTTAATTCCTATAACCCTAATCGTGTTCAAAAAAAGATGTGGCATTATTATGTCCAAAGAATTGAATATTTTTTAAAAACATGTACTTATGTAATTAACAATAAAACATGAGTCACAGTTCATGTTTCTATCAAATTCTAATCGCATTAAATGTTTAATTCCTATAACCCTAACCGTGTTCAAAAAAAGATGTGGCATTTTTATGTCCGAAGAATTGAATATTTGTTTTTTAACAACATCTATTTATGTAATCCTCAATAAAAACTGAGACACAGTTCATGTTTCCATTAAATTCTAATCGAATTAAATGTTTAATTCATCTAACCCTAATCGTGTTAAAAAAAAGATGTGCATTATATGTCCAAAGAATTGAATATTTGGGTTTTAAAAACCGGTATTTATGTAATCCTCAATAAAAACTAAGTCACAGTGGATGTTACCATTCAATTCTAAAAGAGTTAAATGTTTAAATTCGGTCACCCTAATCATGTTAAAAAAAGATGTGGCATTTTTATGTCCAAAGATTTGAATATTTTTTTTAACAACATGTATTTATGTAATCCTAAAAAAAAACTGAGTCACAGTGCATGTTCCTATTCAATACTAAAAGAGTTAAATGTTTATTTCCAGTAACCCAAACTGTGTTCAAAAAAATATGTCGCTTTTTTAAGTCCAAAGATTGAAATATTCGTTTTTTAAAAATTTGTATTTATGTAATCCTCAATAAAAATTGAGTCATAGTGCATGTTTCCAATCAACTCTAAAAGAGTTAAATGTTTAATTTCGGTAACCCTAATTGTGTTCAAAAAACGATGTGGTATTTTGATGTCCAAAGATTTGAATATTTTTTTTTAAAAACATGGATTTATGTAATCCTCAATAAAAACTGAGTCAAAGTGCATGTCTCCATTTAATTCTAATTGAGTTAAATGTTTAATTTCTATAAACCTAACCATATTCAAAAAAAAAGATGTGGCATTTTTATGTGCAAAGAATTGAATATTTCTTTTTTAAAAACATCTATTTACGTAATTCTCAATAAAAACTGAGTCACAGTGCATGTTTCCATTAAGTTCTAATTGAGTTAAATGTTTAATTCCTGTAAATCTAACCATGTTCAAAAAAAGATGCGGCATTTTTATGTTAGATGAATTAAATATTTATTTTTTAAAACCCTGGATTTATGTAATCATAAAAAAACAGAGTCACAGTGCATGTTTCCATTAAATAAAAACTGAGTCACAGTGCATGATTCCATTCAACTCTAAAAGAGTTAAATGTTTAATTTCGATAACCCTAAGCATGTTCAAAAAAAGATGTGGCATTTTCATGTCCAAAGATTTGAATATTTGTTTTTTAACAACCTGTATTTATGTAATCCTCAATAAAAATTGAGTCACAGTCCATGTTTCAATTCAACTCTAAAAGAGTTAAATGTTTAATTTCGGTAACCCTAAGCGTGTTCAAAAAAAGATGTGGCATTTTAATGTCCAAAGATTTGAAAATTTGTTTTTTAACAACCTGTATTTATGTAATCCGCAATAAAAACTGAGTCGCAGTGCATGTTTTTATACAATTCTAAAAGAGTTAAATGTTTAATTCCAGTAACGCAAACCGTGTTCAAAAAAAGATGTGGCATTTTGATGTCCAAAGATTAGAAATTTTTTTTTAACAACCTCTATTTACGTAATCCTCAATAAAAACTAAGTCACGGTGCATGTTTGTATTCAACCCTAAAAGACTTAAATGTTTAATTCCTGTAACCTAATCCGTGTTCAAAAAAAGATGTGGCTTTTTTATGTCCAAAGATTTGAATATTTATTTTTTAAAAACCTGTATTTATATAATCCTCAATAAAAATCGAGTCACAGTGCATGTTTCCATTCAACTCAAAAAGAGTTAAATGTTTAATTTCGGTAACTCTAATCGTGTTCAAAAAAAGATGTGGCATTTTGATGTCAAAAGATTTGAATATTTATTTTTTAAAAACTCGGATTTATGTAATCCTCAATAAAAACTGAGTCACAGTGCATGTTTCCATTTAACTCAAAAGAGTTAAATGTTTAATTTCGGTAACCCTAATCGTGTTCAAAAAAAGATGTGGCATTTTGATGTACAAAGATTTGAATATTTGTTTTTTAACAACCTTCATTTATGTAATCCTCAATAAAAACTGAGTCACAGTGCATGTCTCCATTGAATTCTAATTGAGTTAAATGTTTAATTCCTGTAACCCTAACCGTGTTCAAAAAAAGATGTGGCAAATTTATGTCCAAAGAATTGAATATTTCTTTTTTAAAAACCTTTATTTACGTAATCCTCAATAAAAACTGAGTCTAGTGCATGTTTCCATTGAATTCTAATCGACTTAAATGTTTAATTCCTGTAAATCTAACTGAGTTCAAAAGAAGATGTGGCATTTTTTATGTTAGAAGAATTAAGTATTTGTTCTTTAAAAACCTGGATTTATGCAATCGTAAAAAAAACAGAGTCACAGTGCATGTTTCCATTAAATTCTAATCGAATTAAATGTTTAATTCCTATAACCCAAATGGCGTTTAAAATAAGATGTGGCATTATTATGTCCAAAGAATTGAATATTTGTTTTTTTAAAACCTTGGAATAATGTAATCCTCAATAAAAACTAAGTCACAGTGCATATTCCCATTCAATTCAAAACGAGTTAAATGTTTAATTTCAGTAACCCAAACCGTGTTCAAAAAAAGATGTGGCTTTTTTATGTCCAAAGATTTGAATATTTGTTTTTTAAAAACCTGTATTTATGTAATCCTCAATAAAAATGAGTCACAGTACATGTTTCCATTCAACTCTAAAAGAGTTAAATGTTTAATTTCGGTAACCCTGAGTGTGTTCAAAAAAAGATGTGGCATTTTAATGTCCAAAGATTTGAAAATTTGTTTTTTAACAACCTGTATTTATGTAATCCGCAATAAAAACTGAGTCACAGTGCATGTTTCCATTCAATTCTAAAAGAGTTAAATGTTTAATTCCAGTAACCCAAACCGTGTTCAAAAAAAGATGTGGCTTTTTTATGTCCAAAGATTTAAATAGTTGTTTTTTTAAAAACCTGTATTTATGTAATCCTCAATAAAAATTGAGTCACAGTGCATGTTTCCATTCAACTGTTAAAGAATTAAATGTTTAATTTTGGGAACCCTAATCATGTTCAAAATAAGATGTGGCATTTTGATGTCTAATGATTTGAATATTTGTTTTTAAAAATCTGGATTTATGTAATCCTCAATAAAAACTGAGCCACAGTGCATGTTTCCATTTAATTGTAATCGAGTCAAATGTTTAATTCCTGTAACCAAAACCGTGTTCAAAAAAAAGATGTGGCATTTTTATGTCCAAAAATTTGGATATTTGTTTTTTAACAACCTGTATTTATGTAATCCTCAAGAAAAACTGAGTCACAGTGCATGTTTCCATTCAATTCTAAAAGAGTTAAATGTTTAATTCCAGTAACCCAAACCGTGTTCAAAAAAAGATGTGGCTTTTTTATGTCCAAAGATTTAAATAGTTGTTTTTTTAAAAACCTGTATTTATGTAATCCTCAATAAAAATTGAGTCACAGTGCATGTTTCCATTCAACTGTTAAAGAATTAAATGTTTAATTTTGGGAACCCTAATCATGTTCAAAATAAGATGTGGCATTTTGATGTCTAATGATTTGAATATTTGTTTTTAAAAATCTGGATTTATGTAA
>JANTPZ010007940.1:0-14274 GCA_025593235.1 Vachellia pachyceras | reverse complement strand
GGATTAGTTTTATACTTTTTACAGGGAAAGGAAAATTTTTAAATACTTTTTCCCCTTTGTAATTCCCGAATTGTAGTCAATACTCAGGTTAAATTCGTAAAATAGCTATATGTCATGTCATTGATTTTTGCTCTGATATGTTGTAGAAAGATGAATTGAGTATCCTTTCTTGAAGGGAAAATGAATCCCCTGGTCCTCATACTTCCATGTAGCTTTTAATTAGGCCCCCTTATAGTTTTGCTTTTATTAATCAACTCCTTGCTGACTCCTCTGTTATAGCTGTTCGTCCCTGAAGAATTAAAAAACAAAAATCAAGGACCAAAGGAGATAGAGCAGCTAGACCAACTGAGATGGAACCTGAGAGACTTTTTATATAGTTCAAAAGTTCATCTCACTGGGGTTTGTTCAAAATTCCAGCTTGCAGGTACTTCTTGATCCTCGAGGAGTTTGTCTTCCTTCTCTCAAGTTCTGAGGCTACAAAGCATTACTGTCACATCTTTCAATCTCATTAAACGGTAACAAATTAGGCATATTTTAGAAACATACAGATATAGAATATATAGTGCTCGGTTTTAGCTGTATTACTCAGAAATATAGTTGTATCCATGGGTGGACCCACGTATAAGCAAGTGGTTCAGCCACTTTTAGAAATTAGATATATATTGGTACTATGTGATTTATTTTGCACCCACTCATTTACTAATTTTGAACTTACTAAATTTTTGCTCAGATTCTTTTTAAAACATATTAAGAATAAATCCCACTTATCTTAAATCAACTAAATTTTAGCCCAAAATCTTCATAAAATATGCAAATAATAAGTTTAATTCAAAATTGTATTGTCATTTTTTTAAAAGATAGTTTGTACCCTTAAATCAGAGTTTTTGAGTCTGCCACTAATTGTGTCACTCTAGGAAATTGCTTCCTTGTTTCTCCTTTTAAGTTTTTCTCATCTATCACACGCCTTCAGACTCAACCAACTTCATAGTACGTTTGAGTCAGCATCAACCGTGGCATCGTTCATCCATCTAGCATGGTACCTCTAGTATGATTTTTTTCAAAAATGTACATAGGTGCCCAAATCAAATTTGAGAAAAATATGCGCACCTTTAGTATGATTTTCCTAAAAATTAGAAACAAAATCAAAAGGACCCATAGAAGTGTGAGAAGCAGGGGTGTAATTTCACCACTTTTTAATAAGAGGATTATCTTGTTTTACGAAAAAAACACTGTTGAATGTGTGTTTGATTTTTTCACCAAATTAATTTGTAAGTACCTTTTCAAATTCCGCTATCGATGTGAATTCCTTATTGCTAAATAATTTGTAAGTACCTTTTTAAACCTTTCCTAAGCTTGGAGGCATGTCTGACCCTAGTGAGTACTCGAATCTAACTCACCCAGTTGTGGAGCCAAGACCTTAGAGCAATGGGAGCAACTTTTTTATTTTCCAACAAATGACAACAAGCTTGCTAATATAGATAATTTGAGTGCGTTTAAATTTTAAATATCAGTGGGTGCATGATAAAAATCTAATAATTATTTACGTATAACGTAAAAATTTCAGTGGGGCAAATGCCCACCCTGAGCAACAAGTGGCTCGCTGAATTCACCAAAACTTTTTTTATCTAAAAAAGAAGTTTCAAAGTTCAATGACTTAATAAAAATTAAAAAATGTATAAGAGCTTAATTGAAAGTGAGCTAAAATTAATAATGTGGAGAATCCTAGAACAAAAGTCTTTAAAATTGTAAAAGGATAAATTAGGGTTTCGAATTTCTATAATACCAAATTAGAGTCCTAGGGATTTCAAAATGTTCGTAAAAAGATAACACTATCCATAAATATTGAGGAATGAATACATGACCGTCACTAATAATCTGAATGAAAAAAATCATTCGAATTAATAGTGTTTTCATCTTTAGCTCATCACAATGAGTGTTAAAGATGAGACACTATTCATTCAAATAAAAAAATTATTTGAACGAATAATGTTTGCATTTGAATGAGTTGAAGATGAAAACAGAAAACATTATCAATGAATAATGTTTTTATCTGAATGAGTTGAAGATGAAAACACTATTAATCGAATGAATAGTATTTTCAATAAAATTTTATTCATTTGAATGAAACACTATTCTTCAAAATACAAAAAAATCATTCGGATGTATGATAACGACGTGTCTTTTTTCCTTATTATTCATGGATAATGTCATCTTTTCATTAACATTTTAAAATTCCTATTTTATCTAAATTTAGGATTATGAGATATCGAAATCTTGATTTATCCTTTTATAATTTCAAAAAAAAATTTCTGGGATTCTCCTTCATAATTATTCAAATAACATTTGAATATTCTTGACTTCTACATAAATTAAAAAAAAAAAAGTCAATCAGATGAAACATGAATAGGGCAGATACGGTGTAGGGAGTCTAAAGAGTGGTAGTTGATTTGGTGGCTCGTTGAGTGACGCCCCAATGGTCGTTGCTACAGTTCGCCTTCCTTCTTCCCTCGCCTCTCTTTCTCCCCATATATCTCGATTTTCATGGCGCATATCTGCTACTTCCCTTCCTCTCTTCAGACCTATCTTCCAGGTCCGCCTTCGCTCCGGTAAGTTCCACCTTCTCTCTACTTCAGCTATTGCTTGTTTTTCCCTGTATTCAAATTGCAATACCTTCGTTGTAACATTGGCCTGCGCTATTTTTACCGTAGATTTAATCCCAACCATGATACTCACTCCCAGGCCGGTTTATTTTGTATGTGAATTTTGATACTATTGCCTCCTATTTAGTTGACTGAGTTGTGAGTTGACATAGCAGTCGTGCTAAATTGAGTCTGAGTTTTATTTTTAGCTTCAATTTAAAATTCTCTCGAAACTGTTATTTGAGGATTTCGTGTGTCTTAAAATGCTTTGACTTCGATATTTGAATGTAACACTTTTTGGGGGCAGAGTTAGAGTTTATGTGGCATTAGACAAAAATTTTGTGGTCTATTCACTGCAGATTCTGTCGGTGAAGATTCCGAGGTGAAGTTATCTTCTGGTCAATCAGAAATGATATTCGTGGGGACGGGAACTAGTGAAGGGATTCCACGAGTCAGCTGCTTGACTAATCCTCTTAAGAAATGCCCGGTACAAATTTCAGAACCTTTGCAATGAAGCAAAGCTTCTTGTAATGTGTAACGAGTCTACAACTGAACGCTTTCTGTCGGCTGTAGAATGTTTAATGAGTAGTTTTCCTGGTCCCTGCAGGTTTGTTCCAAGGCTACTGAACCGGGTAATAAGAATAGGAGACTGAATACAAGCATTCTCATTCGTCAATCGAGCTCCTCAGGAAATCGCAATATTCTAATAGATGTTGGGAAGTAAGTGGCTAAATTTCCTTACACACACACACACACAGAGTTACTATAATACGTTTGGATGAAACTTTCTGTGATTTCATCAATTTTTTAAGCCAGTTTAACATGTGGTTTACTGATGGAATGATAGCTTAAAGTTCGAACCACAATGGAAAATTTCATTGCCATTAAATATCTTACCCCTCTAATATATATGTTGTCTCCAATCCATTTACTTTATTGTTAATATTATTACTCTATTGCGCACTGGCCATGGCTATTCTAGTAAAAGATTCTGATTGACTCGTCTAGCTAATCCTTAATTGTTTGAGGTCAAAATTATTGTCACTATGAAGAAATCTAACTCTATAACTCAGAGTGATAGATTTAGATATTAGATGATGGATATATTTGACAACAAAATATTTACTTGTTATCATGCAGATTTTTCTATCAGAGCGCTCTTCGATGGTTTCCTGCATTGGGGTTAGTTCTCCCGTTAAATCCTTTTGCATTTGTCTTTCATCATTTTGAGTAGTTTATAATAATCACTGTCTGACTATTTTTGTCGCTAAGTTATAGCAAACATTGGTATTGCTTTTAAAACGAATAGCAGTTTAATTTTGAGGAGACTTCATATCACACAGTTTAAGAGACAAAAATCAGAGAACTATGCTGCATATTTTCTGCCTGTAGTAGTGCCAGCATTTCTTTTTCCATCTTTTTGTTTATTTTGAGGATAACCGATTGATTATTGGAAAGCTTAAAATATGTGAATTGTATGGTTCTCTGATGAGTTTCCTTGTAATGTAAATTTCTATTTTTGCTTGCTTTTTCTGAAACTAGTTGTATTTCTGTCAGGATAAGAAAACTTGATGCAGTTATTATTACTCATTCCCATGCTGATGCAATTGGAGGTCCCTGACATCAACACTATCCGATATCTTTTGAATTATCTGTTCACATTTTTATTACTATGTTGACCTATAACCTGCTTCTCTCTTCTCCTCAGGTCTTGATGATCTTCGAGATTGGACAAACAATGTTCAACCATCTATTCCAATATATGTAGCCGAGCGAGACTTTGAGGTCCTTATCAAAATTGTCCCTTTACCTGCTGCTTGTAATCTTCATATGTAAATAATTGGTTGGGAGGCCACAGTAGGTGTTAGAATTAGAAACCTTCTATATCCATGCACCATGTTTAAGGACATTTAAGGTATTTCCATAATCAGTCCTTATAGGAACTAATAGATGATCTTGCTATCTTGGGGATTGCTTCAGATGGGCATATGATTTTATTGATCAAATGACGTATCTATGTGCAACTTTTCCTTTTGATCAACATATCTATATGCAACTTACGTCAAGAAGTTTCTACATCTGCAACCCCATTTACACTTTGGAAATTGTTTATTCATTGGAAGTGCTGAATATTCATATAATGATTTGTGGTTATTCCTGTTTTTACCTGTATTAAATTGAGAAAATTAGGAAAGAAAATAAATGGACATAGTTACATATTTCTCATGTTACTATTTTTGCCCCATTTTGATTTTTGAAACCCCCCAGTCTTGAGATTTGAAATGTGTTCTGTTACTCTCCTAATATCTCTGTGTTGTCCGATTACTGTTGCATGCAAATTCTGGTGGAATAGCTTTTGATTTTCGTCTTCTAATGATCATTACACTTATTCAATATTTGTTAGTTGAATGAGAACTGTTGAAATGTGCTCTCTTGTGAATACAATAACGTCTTCAATACTAAAAATGTGCAGGTGATGAAAAAGACGCATTATTATTTAGTAGATACAAGCGTTATCATCCCCGGTGCTGCAGTATCAAAGTTACAATTTAATATCATATCGGAAGAGCCATTTTTTGTGCATGGATTGAAGGTCAGAACTAATAAAAGTCTAATAGTCTGAAGTGATTTTTTTAGTATCTTTCCTCTTCTATAGTCTTTCTTGCTCACTTTATTGCTCAACCAATTACTTCCTGCTCTTTTTCCTCAACAGTTTGTGACTTGGCTCTTATATTGCCGTTTTCTTTTATTATTGTGTTCCAGATTACTCCCTTGCCAGTGTGGCATGGCCAAGGATATCGTTCCCTTGGTTTCCGTTTTGGGGATGTATGTTACATAAGGTACTACTTCTTAGTTGTGAAATGAGAAGTAGTTGAAAGTACAACTTTTCTGTCAATAGAAGTGAGCTGATCTTATGCCTAATTGCCTACCATTGCAGTGATGTTAGTGAAATTCCTGAAGAAACCTATCCACTTTTGAAGGATTGTGAAATTCTAATTCTGGTGCCTATCCTCTCACCTTCCCTACATGAGCATTCATAGGCTTCCATTTTACATAAAATAGAAGCAGTATTTTATTTCTCTCGGGCTTATACAAGTTATGATTGAACTTGTACAGGATGCTTTGAGGCCTGATCGCTCTAGTTCCACACATTTTGGACTTCCAAGGGTAATTTCTTTCACAAGTATTAAATTTTGGGAGATTTATTCTAAGGTCCCAAGATAGGAAGTTATTTATGAAAAGGTCCCAAGAGTTGTCAATGACAGCTGCTCCACTTGTCAATGGTACTTCTTGACTTGTCATTGACAACCTGTTGGGACATTTTCATGAATAACTTCCTTCTATGAGACCTTACAATAAATCTCCCTTAAATTTTCTTAGGAAACATAATTTATTTATGGTCTTCCCATTTCAGGCAATAGAGGAAGTGCGAAAAATACGACCCAAGAGGACACTGTTCACTGGTAAGTTTTGTTTAAGCTCTCTATTTAGCACATATGACTCAAGTATACAGCAAACAAGTAAGAAACTGCATGTTTTAGCAAAAAATAAATCTCCCTCTAGTTTCTATGCCTTGATTTTCGTATGAAAAAGTATTTCAGAAGATAACTCGTTATTTCTCATTATTGGCAAATTGGAAGGTATGATGCATCTGATGGATCATGAAGAAGTGAATAGCTATCTGATAAAATTCTTGGAGTCTGAGGGTCTTGATATACAACTGAGCGATGATGGCCTTCGTATACCAGTAAAACTATAGTTTATACACTAATGGGGTTCTTAATTAGAGATAGACCGGCTATTGCCAAAAGCATTACTTTTTTAAGCCTATCCAATAAGAAAAAGGCGCAATTGTTAGAGAATTTTTATCGTTTCAGGTAAATAAGGAAAAGGATTAACTTCCTTTCAGGTAAATCCCCAATATTTTGAGGGAACTGTTGGCCACAAAGATTTTGTGTTGGAGAATTGAATTTTTATCATTTTGGGACATTGAAAGAGGTCAAACTACAGTACTGTTATAGAATTATAGTGACAATCAGATGGGGATAATATGTTTTATCCCAGGTGCCCCGCTTTGTAAATGTAATTGGCATGTGGGGCTTATAGTTTGAGAATGAACTTTGAGCTATCAGCTTGGACAAAAATCTGAACGGAATCCGTGGTACTTTTAAATATAAGTTGCTTATAATTAATTCACGTGTTAATAAAAACAGTTAAAATCACTAAATTTATTTTAAAATTTAAGTGGTTTTTATTTTCTTTCTAGAAAACACTTTTTCTCTGCCTAAACTATCTAAAGTCTCAGCACTTATATAATAAAAATGTTTTTTTAAAAAAAAAAAGTTGATGAACAATCCACCTATTTTAAATTGGGGAATTATTATTAGGTCCTAAGAAATAAATTGAATTGCCAAAAATCTTCAATAACATTGAAGGAATATAAATATGCAATTATTTCTTAAACTTATTGTTGCATGATCCTTAGTTATTATTAAACTTTTGAATAATTAAATATCTTTTTTGAAACCTTGTAGTAATTCCCCTTTTAAATTTCATGTGATGCCCAAAGCTCACACTCTAATTTATAGATATGTGACACTTAATCGATTTGATATGGTGCATGTATTAGTTATAATACAATATTTTTCAAACAAAAAAGTAATTTAAAAATTGTCTTATCTGTATTGATATTGATTGAAATGTTTATCTAGTAGGTACTTGATAGAAACATTGCTTCATAAAGAGAAAAGATGCTAGCCATGATATCACAAAATGAAAGTTGAAGTCAATTTTCTTCTTTTCAAAGACTTAAAGACTTGTTTGATTTGTCTGTTTGGGTAGTCAAAATCCATTCATGCGGTTACCGAGATAAAATTTCTCTCACATATTTACCTCAGAATCTGTGTCCATTCTCCCAACGGGCTATCCAAACAAGCCTTTAATTGTTTTGAGAGCTCAACGAAGTCATAAAGTCTTTTCATCTCAATTCGAGGGACCGTAACCCTATGCCTAATTGAAAGGAAATTTTATTTATAATATAATTTTTCCAAAGTTACATTAAAAAAGCTTTCAATTCTTGACTTTATATGTATTTAAAGGTTTCCTATAAAACTAGCTTATGGATCATTATTCATGCTCATGAATAATGTGGCTTTTCTAGATTTATACATATTTTTTAAAAAATGCTATCAAAAATTCAAGATGGGTCAATGTTAGATATTACATTCTCAAAATTTTTCGAAACAGAAACTATCGTGAATCTATTAATTTTTGAAATTTATAATTTCTTTTTCTTTAAGTTCGGTTTTGCCTGATTTGGTTATTTCGAAAAGGAAAATGGTTAAGGGTCAACGTCTGGTCCACGCTAAAAAAATAAGAAATTGAGCTTCAAGAAAATTACTCCAACACCCCTAAAATATCATGAAGTATTTTAAAATTATTAAATTATTGTGAAATCTTATGAGACGTAATTATAAATTTGTTTTGATGTATATTTATGAAAACATGGTTGATTAATTTTTTTTAAGTCAATTTCATTATTTTTCAAACATAGCCTGAAACTTTATTAAATCGGTCTTAAATTTCAATTTTTGTAATTTTATTTTTATTTAATATACATTATTTTTAAAAAATAAAGTTAGCACAATAATAAATAAAGGGTATGTGCAATTTTAATAGGATGATAAATATTTTCCCCTTTCTATCCTATAAATAAAATTTCTCACTAAAAATATAAAAAATAATTAAAAATAAGAGCGTGACGATTGTGACTGAAAAGGATTTTGCCGCCCTTTCTCTGTTTGACAACGAAGTCCACGTCAGTTGTGCCTGTCAGATTCTCAATCCCTTGTGACTGCACCACATCAGCCAATCATATCTTGACACGTCAACAACGATTTCCCACCACATCACATTAATATTCTAAATCCTCAGCAGAAATATAAAATATATGATAAATTTAAGCATTATGATGCAAATCCACCAACTGTTTTTTATTGATATGATAATGCACATAAATATTTTTAAATGGACTAAAAATGGAATTTCCATTAAGTTTTAACACAACCACTCTTCTTCTAATAAATTGGTAAAAAATTATGAATAAATTTTCATGTTAACCCTAAATTTAAATTATGGATACTATTCTTTTTTTAAAATCTCCATTTTAAATTATTCTGTTATGATAACAATTTTTTTATTGAGGTGAAAAATCAAAATCCATGTCAACAGTGGGGATGTGATTGTGACTTGTGATAATCGTTCCAACGTTTTCAACGAGCAATCATATCTTCGCCGTACACGTAAGCATTCTGTCTCCCCAAAAAAGTAAATTTTTATTTATTTCATGAACTAAAAATACTTTAAGTAAATAGCAGTCAAATTTAATCTCTTAGATTATCAATACGGTTAAAGGATATCTTTGATCATATATTTATGCTAGGTTTTAATTTGATCTTATAAAAATTGAAATATATTATAAAATTAATATTATGCTTGCTATGTTGTCATCAATATTAATTGCAATTTATATTAAACATATTGATAATATTTTAGTAAAAAATCTGTACCTTTTGTTTTTGGTGATAAACACTAGCATTACAATATATTATTCGTTCAAACAACCGTTAGAAAGTAATTTTTTATCAGAATGCATTTTAAAAAATGATTTTTAATTATAATATATTTTTGAAAAATAAAAAATTGTTTGGATAAACATTAAAAAATTAACTTTTGGTGAAAAGCGATTTGAAAAATGAATCTCCATAAATAATACATACATGTACATTTTATTTTACATTATGATAAAATTAGGGGAAAATAAAATAAAAGTAGTTAGAACATCTTATATCGCAACTTAACATATATGGGTCGCGACTTGAAATTCTCACGTTTAAGCTTCTACCTGAAGTATCCATGTCATGACTTGTGATAGTGAAGTCGTGATCTATAATGCATTTTGGCAGAATGAGCATTTTTTCTTCTGCCAAGAATGCATTTTACCTACTCAAACTCTTCCGAAAATACATTTTTCTATTCAGAATTCCCCAATCTAACCCTACAATACATTTTACCAAGAAGCTATTCCAAACACCCAGATTCTCTCCGGAATCCATTTTTGTATCCAGAATGCATCCCCAGCTCAAAAATGGACTCGCCGACAGGCTCACAGTCCTACTGGCGTTACAATAGAATATATATTGGTACTTTTAGAAGTGTGTAGATTTGATCGTGTTTTTTTTAATTATTAAAAAAGGAGTACATTTTGAAAATGATGATGGATCCGTTCGGTAAAGCGGTGGAGAAGTATATTTACAAAAATCGAGATAAATATATGAATGAGGTTATCTCATTTTACAGAAAAACACTGTTAAACATATTTTTGAAGGTTCTTATAGGGTTGCCAAACGGTGCCAATGTGTGGTCCCAACTGCAGTGGTGCTGCCACGCCCGTGAACTCCAGGACGACGCCACTCGCCATTCGCAGCTTGCACTCTTCTCTCAGTTCTCACATTTTCTTTTTAAAATAAATTTAAATGAAAAAATATATTTCAATTTTCATCGACGACCAACTGCTTTATGACATAACGTTTAATTTCAAATGTTTGAACCATAAAATTTAGAGTAATTGTAAGATGTCTATATCTAACGTTCAACACAATGAATTAATTCTTATCAATGACCAACTTCACCAACGTTCAACACAATGGATTAATTATAAATAGATGTGCATTAAAGAAATATTAACTACAAGAATTACCTACGAGTTGAAATTCATTATCCGTAAACTACTCCCTCTATAAGTGCTTGGCATTTCATTCTTGTAAAAAAATATTTTCTTTATCAAATTCATTATTTTTTTTAGAGAAATTCAAGGATGTGAAATATTGAAAGATTGCAGTGATTACATTGATTAATGGGGACGTGACATTCACCTTGTAAAGGTATCAAGAGCATGTGAATCTTAATTCTTAGTGTATTCAAAATTTTAAATGTGCTCTGAGGACTGGATATAATAAAAAATGCTGAACTATAATAAATTGTTGTGTTGATCTCCTCTCTCTGCAGTCTTGGTGATATTTTTCTAATTTGTACTCTATCGTTTAATTACTTAAAGTTGTAAGATTTTAAAATTGACCAATTCACCCCTCTTGATTATATTTTATTCTAACAATTGGTGTTGGATCTAGGTTAATGACCTCTTTGAAAAGGGTACCCACAAAGAATTCTGACCGTCTCCGACAAGAAGTCGAGTGAAGTGCCATGGAGTGCAGCCGCTGAGATGTTGGCTTTACATGGAGAACAAATTGATTGATATTTGATAGTATGAGAACAGTCTACACAATAATAAATTAAAATTAAAAATATATTTTGATATAGAAAATTTAATGATGAGATATTGCACTCATTTGGAAAACCATTGGGGTATTGCATTTTAACAAAATGTATTTTGGTATAATACATTTATGTTTAGATAAACGTTAGATTCGTAGTGTATTTATTTTGCCAAAAATGAGTTTTTTTTCCTCAAAATGTATTTTAAAATAATGAGTTACCAAACATTGATCTGCAAATTTACGAACTTTTGGATCCAAAATATACGTTAGATCAAAACAAACACATAGATTATGATTTCTGAAAGAAGACTAAAAAACCTTCTATGTAAGTAAGATATGATGAGGAGCATAAACATATACATACAAATTATACAGAAGCATGGGAGGGGCCTCTCTTTTTGGAGGATGACCATATAATGGAGTCACCACTCATTACTGAAATACTGAATCCGAGGGCATGCATAGTCCATCTAGAATCTTATCGTTTCATGTCATTCAATCGTCAATTAGTTGACTTTTTTTACCCCTTCTTATAATATTTCATACGTACAAAGTTCTTTTTCTTTTCAACAACAAGCAAGTGGACCTTTGGCCCACACTTGGAACCCTCGGCATTCGGTATCTTTTTCTGAGTCCCTGACTTTCTTTCAACTGGACCAGGTAACTCGGGGTACCGACTAATCCGGAGTGAGGAATACACATGACGCACCCCTGTAAGGTGCTTTGCACCAAGGGTGGGTTACCTCTACCCCTAGGGAGGTGACAGCCTCATTAACCACTGCACCCCGACGCTTATGGGTTCATACGTACAAAGTTCTATCTCATAATAATCACTTCTCCCCTTACATCACATGTAACAATCAACTAGCAGTCACTGTTATCTCTCTGTCTAAAATATAAGGGTCCTGTTTGACAACACTTCTGGGGAGCCCAATAGCCTATTCAACAGTATTTTTCGTAAAACGAGATAATCTCCTTTATATATTTACCTCAACTTATTTAAAAGCACCTCTCAACTGTGTTACCAAACTGACCCGAGACACCTTTTGGAAAGAAATTTGTGTTCCAAAACATAAGAGGTTGTTGGGATCGTTAATTATTGTTTTCTATTTTCACACTTTGCTTATGAAAGAGAGGTGACAGATAAAAAGTGTATATTTAAAAATCGTATTATTTCATAAGGGTAAAATAAATAAATTTTACCGATTTATAAGGCGTCAAATAACTTAAGTAATATTCTTTAATCTGTGAATTATTTAACATCATTTTGAATTTTAAACCCGTGGGAGAGATGAAGTAATTCTCTAAAAAAAATGAAAAATTGGAAAAGCATTTCTATAAATAAAGGGATAAGGAGAATCATTAGCAACAAATACATTCCCAACAACACTCAACACACTCATCAACATTAACCAAACTCTCAACTACATCATTTACTATCCTTATTCATAATTTATTTTACATTTTTAAGAGAATTATCTAATATTTTGCTGTATATCCATTATTTTATCTTGTTGTCTATTTTTTAATTTGTTTTTATCAAATTAGATTTTTCATATTCATTAATAAGGTGAACTCTATTTAGATTTTATATATTGAAACAACCCCAGGGCCCACCTTTTAAATATGACGTTTAAACACAAAAATCATATAGAGTCAGTTTGAAAAAGTAGTGGAGAAGTGTTTTTATATTTTACGACGTAAATATGTGAATAAAATTATCTCAATTTACAAAAAAATTACTTTTAAATATGTATTTAGATAATCTAAACACTCTTTCAAACAGTCCATGGGAATTAATTTGAAACAATGAGAAGCAAGGGATGAAAAATGAGACCACATGGCTATATGTGAAGCAAAAATGAGAAGGGGAAAATCTTAATTGAAAAACGAGCCTTTTAAAATAAAAGATAGATTTGGTATGATTGAAGATATTGAAGTCATGGATCACAGTACAGATTAATGATTAAATTTACAAAAACTGTAAGCTTTAAGGTACACATTACAACATATTTTGTGCTGCCTTTTCTCTACAATCACTGTCCCTATAAACAGTTATTATACTGCTCCTTTGCTTTTTTTTCTTTTTAAATTTCTAATATTTCTTTAACTTTGTTTCTGAAAGACTACGGGGTTATTAATTAATTAATTAATCAACAACGTTGTGCATTAAACTCAAAGAAAAGTGATTAAGGGTTTGTTTGGAAGCTAATCCTAAAAGTTAAATTTGGTTATCAAATTTAGGTTTCGTTGAAGTATAAAAATTTTTTAAAAAAGTTATTTTGGTTATAAAACCTTGGTTTGAAATCTAGATTTTGAAACTTAAGTTTTCTCTTTCTTACTTTTTCCTCTTTCCTACTTTTTTTATTTATCTTATCTTTTTCCTACTTTTTTTTATTTATCTTTCATCTTTCTTACTTTTTCTTTCTTCTCTTTCATTTTTTTTCCTACTTTTCATTCCTTCTCTTTCCACTTTCCTACCTACTTTTTGTCTCGGAATATGTAAAAACTAATAATTTTCCAAACATAAATCACATTTCAAAATCTAGTTTTTGCCTCATAATCTGTAAAAGCTATTTTCCAAAATCTATTCTCCAAAACCTAGATTTTACCTCGCAACATGTAAAAATAGCTTTCAAATAAGTGCTAATTAGTTTTTGCATGTGTGTGCGCGCATATAAGCGTGTCACCTGCATCTCTACATGAAATAATTAGTTTTTTAATTGATACCAAAAATAAAGAAATTAAGCGTGCTCAAAAAAGTATTATATATATTTGCTTACAACGTATACTAACCACTCTAGAAAATTGTTATTTTGAGTCACCATCGCATCCTTAATTATATATAAATAAAAATGTACGTGTTACTGCACTAATCCTTATATTAATTGTAGAGTCCTTATATGCTGACTATTCTTTGAACACTTTTTTTTTAATTACCACCAATAAGTCCAATTTGAATTCTAAATAAGTGAGGATGAGTGGTGAAAATAATTTATTAAAATTTAAACCTTATTTTTATGTTATCATGTACAAAACCAGGTATAGACAGTCATATGTCAACGTTGTTTACTGAATGGATGAAGCACTACGACCAAAACTTTGTAAACGATCAATTTTAATGCTTTTAACTAATACTAAAATTTTTTATGCACTGAATATTATAATTAATAATAATATAAATACGTGCTTTATGTATATCGATCAGTAATAATCTAAACTTGAGGATACGAACTTAATATGCATATAATGCCAAATGGTGCTTTGATGGTAAGGGATCCGTTTGGGAACGCGGTGGG
>JANTPZ010007939.1:0-14410 GCA_025593235.1 Vachellia pachyceras | reverse complement strand
TAGGTACATCTTTCTACTTGATAAATTTGGTAGAATAAGATGGCAAGGCTTTGGAGTGGCATCAGAAGATGAGCGAGCTTCCCTTATTTCTTGCACATCAGCTCTTCTTCAAGAGGAATCAGGTAAAAGTTCTCATCTATCTTTGGATGCTAGCTAACTAGACTGGAGTTGTGTGGAGCTTTATTATTTGTGTACCTTTATTACAGTTAAGAAATTCTTGATTGCTTCCATATTGATGCAGTCCTGTTATACTATGTATTTTTTTTTTTTCAAAAAAACTTTGGTCTGTAATCAGATTTTTAATCTGCATTTGCAGAGATTTTGGGGATGACAAAGCTGATAGGGTGATTATAGAAAGAAGGGTGAAACAGCTAGAAAAGAACAGAGTGAGGAGAAACTCGAATCATACTAAATAACTCGAGTAAACAAAACGCAAGAGAAATAAAACTGATGATTACCTTACAAGTTATGGGTGATCCAGATCCTAATAAAATATCTAATTCAAAAACTTAATCGCCCAGAAGAGATTTTTATGGGCAACTATTTTGTGATCTGACCAGAGGGAATCGATTAGTTGGAATGATTAAAGATCAGTTGAGTCTTCAGTTGCTTGAGGTCAAATATAGTTTAAATTGCTCTCAAATTTGTATATCACTCAACTTCAACTTACTCCTCCTAGTAGTTTTTAAAAAATAAAAATGAAAAAAAGTTCTAATAGTTCACTCCTCGGCCTGAAACATAAAAGGGCCCTGTGATTGATTAGTCCAATTAATTTAAATTGAAGAGGTCTTGAAAAAAGTGGTTTGCTCATATTTGGAATTCCTACTAATGAAATGTAATTCAGTGATCATGAGTCATAACCCATGAATAATAGATATTGATCAATCCATATCCATTGTATGTGTTAATCTTTTTTCCCATTCTGTAGATGTTGGGCAACGCGGAGAGCAGCAAAGAGCAAAAGCTACAAAATATGAAGTTCATCTTGAAAAAGAATTAGAATCAAATAAAAGCTCTCAATCTTTGGCTGCTAGATAAGCCGCCTGAAGTTCCTGTGTATGTACCCCTTCTTCCTTGGGAGAAAATCTTGACTGCTTCTATGTATAATTTTCGAAACTTGGTTCCTTTTTTTGAATCCTCATCCTGTCTGCTCGATGGTCAGATTTTAATCTGCACTGGCAGATATTTTTGGTATAACTAGCTTGAATAGAAGTGATTTTTATGGGCCACTTATTTTTGCAATTGGAAAAAAATTGCAACCCAAGGGAATCTCCGGGTTGGAATAATTATATGTCATAAAGTTTTTGAGTTGCTTGAGATAAAAAAAATACTCCCTCTCGTTATTAAAGTGATCTAATATTAAATATCGGATTGTAAAATTACATTTTGAGTTGCTCCCCATTTCATGTTCTGTTCATGTACCACTTAGCTCTTGTTTTGATTATCATTTTTACAAGTGACTTCTACTCCAACTTTCTTTTTGTAAACTAAAGTTAGAGTGAAACTTAATAATGTAATATGGTTTATATTTGAATGGGCTTTTTTAAAAGTCGGTGTGGTAGTTAAACTTGTTTGGATGATATAATTAAAAAGTAAATTTAGATGTAAAATGATCGAAAAGGATATAAGTTCTATCAAATATATGTTTTTTTTTTGTTGAATTCTATCAAATATAATTTGATAATTGTAAAAGTGTACTAAAAACTCTGAATTAGATGTATACAATAAATTAATAAATCATTTCAGAAATAAAAAATAAAAATATTGAAATTCAATGACACTCAACTCCATTGAGTGGGGTCCATGTCCTCCTTTTTCTCTAGCCCATTGTAGTAAATCTTTAATTACCTCTCTTTCTACCTTACCCGTTCCCATCATGCAAGGACAAAAAAGAGAAAAGCAGAACGTGATTTCTGACCAAAAGCTCTTAATTATAAAAGCCATCACAAACATAAATATCCTTTTGGTCCAAATTGTGGATTGGTTTCAACACATTCATGCATTTTCACGTAATATGTCGAGTCCTCAATGATTGTATAGCTTCTGTTTCTTTTTGGAATGCAATGAATACCTTTCATTTGGGCAAAAAAAAAAGATTAAAATCCATAAAATTCCTCTTTTTTTTTTTTGCCCAAGAAAAATCCATAAAATTCCTCTGAGTTTAGATTAGTTGCACATACTTATTTTTAAAATTTAATATCCTTATATTTTATACTTTGTCTATAAACTCTCATTAGGTTAAAATTAACGGTTTTTGTTATATTATAATTTTTATTATAGTATGGCTGTTTACATATTACACGTAGTGTGTGTGTGTATATATATATATATATAATTTATCGATGTATTGAGAACACCAAAAGTTGCTTTTTGTTTGGAAGGAGATAAAGCGCAAAATGAAATCAAAATAGATATTTTTTTAATAAGAAACTGGATTTTTAAGATGGGGCATCTGAATTTTTTAAAAGAAAGAATAGAATATTGAATTGTAGTCTAAATCTTTTTGACGATAAGTATACGACTACGATACATGCAAATATTTATCAAGAAGTGACAACCTAAATATTCAGTGTTGACTACTTTAAGGAGAAACAAAATACTACCTCATATATCATGTAAAATTCAGTTAATTTTTTATGTTAAAAATGTTAAATAAATTACGTAATCATAAAATATATTCTACAATACTTATATATTTATATTGTTCAACGATATGTTAATTTACAAATCAAACAAATTAATTTTGAGAAAAATTATAAGTATATCCTTCAATAATTTTCATGGAATAAAGTCAATTCACGTGTATATCTGTCAATTATCACATGGAATAATAAATATGGTCCAAGGAATCAAATTAAACAAAGGAGTGTGAAACCAAGAATATTATTATTTTTCAAGTCAATAGTAATATTAAACATCACAATCCCACAACAAACAACGCATGTATGAATGAAGATGTCTCTTCACATTAAATTGTGAAAGCTTTTGAGTTTTGAAATTCAAGTCATGGATTCAAATATTCAACAGTTAAGTCAACCGTCCAAGTCTTCATATATATATATATATATATATATATATATGGCCCTTATAAAATTTGAATCTTAGGTTCATAGATTTCTTCCACTTCTTGGTTCTTGTGTATGGCCCAAATTAATTAATTAATTAATTAGCATTATACCTCACATAGGATCACATGTGAGTCTTGCTGTTTATGATTTATCAACCAAATATCAGTGTGAGAAAAATGCTATTTATCGACGGAAAATCAGTTGCTAAATGGTTATTTTTCACCATTAAAATGAGGGTCGTTAATGTTTTCCGTCGCTAAATGGAAATTTTCTGATGAAAAATAACTGTTTAGTGATTATTTTTTCCATCGCTAAATGTCATTTTTCTGGTAGTTATGATTGTGTATGGAAATTTAAGTTATCTTCTTGTAAATTTTTTATTCATGGATATAATAATAGAAGTTGACATTGATTTGTATCATGATTGTTAGATTTGATTGTTCATTAAATTAAAAATTTTAGTTACAGTTTATAAAATTCATTCTATGTAATTAACTGTATTGGCCCAAGTACAATGAAGCCATTATCAAAATAAGATAAATAAAATGAAACAATTATTCTATGCTGTTGTTGGCCAAAAAAAAAATTATTCTATGCTGTTGGAGCTAGCTAGGATGAGCTTGGTAAAGAAAATATAGGTAATTATTCTTTGAAGTTCAAATTAAATTTAAAGTTAATATCATTATTAGTCTTTACATTTTGATCGAATGTTAATTTTTGTTCATATAGTTTTATTAGGATTTGGTTTGAATTTTTAAGTATATGAACTAAAATCAAAATTCATTGAAGTATAGGGATAACTATTGGTAAATTAAAATCAAATCTTTATAAAATCATATGATCAAAATCAACGGTTTGAATTGTATTAAAAAAAATCAACGGTTTGAAATTAGAACACTAAAATTAAAATTCAATCAAATTATAAAGACTAATAATGATATTAACCTTTAAATTTGATTTGAAATTTTAATTTCAGAGAATATGAATATCAATCTAAAAGATAATTTAAGTGATAGTTCACTAAATTTTTAGTGTCAATTTTTTTTAATACGTTTCTTGTGTGAAACTTAATTTTTTTTATTAGATAATAGTATATAGGATGACAATATACTATTATCTGATTATAGAATAGTAAAAAAGTAAAGCAAGCAAGAAAAATATTAAACTAATTTCTTTCCATTTCAACTAACGACATCTAAAAGAGGGGGTGGAAAAAAAACAATATTGATATATTAAAAAAATTATGTTAATGGGCGTTGGTTGTGGAAATAAACACAAATATAATGGTTTCTTAAGGCAATAAAGTAAAAGTGGTTAACATACACTCGTCTAGAAATATAAAAAGGTGACATACTTTTCTTAGTATCATGTTAATTTTTATATTTTTTCAATATTTAACCTTTTGCTATTAAACATATATATATATACACTACTAGTTCATGATGAAAATAAAAAATGTTAAAAGTTCTTTATTTAAAATTACAAAAAATCATAATTTAAGTCATGGGTTGGACTGAGTAATTTTTTTTATTAACGAGATTGATAAATTAACGTGTGGAATGAAAACATTAAATAAATGATTAAAATAAAAATGATGATAGCCAGTTAACCACTTATTTTCCAGGGCAAAAAAAATAAAAAAAATTTGGGTCAATATATACAAATTAATAATTGGTGTGGTTGAAGGAAGTCTTGTCATTAGTGAAGTGTGAACCATTACTGGGAAAAATTGTACAATGGATGAAAACGTGTGTGAAAGGAAATTGTAATATTCTATTGGACTTGACTTTGGTCTTTAACCAAACACTCATTTTTTTAATTACTATTTAATTAATAATTGTTTTTTATTTTCAGTATGGTTTCTCACAAAATAATGTGTGTTTGTGATAACGTTTAGAAAAGTTAAACGCACGTTCAATAGTGTTTTTTTGCAAAACGAGATAATCTCCTCCACATATTTATCTCAACTTACGTAAAAAAGTATTTCTCTACCGCATTTCGAAACGAACTCAATGCCTTGCTGCAAGGTGGGAGATAATGTAGATACTGGCTTTGTTTGGCAAAGCTTTTCCCTTCCTCAAAAGTACGTTCAACAGTGTTTTTTTACAAAACAAGATAATTTTCTTCACATATTTACCTCGGCTTACGTAAAAGTACTTCTCTATCACTTTCCCAAACGAACACACTATTTTCATCACCTACTTTAGCTTCTATATTTTTTTCTTCTCTCTTCTTTCAAATTTATATCATTTAGATCAAATTTTAATCAATTAATTCTATTCTTTTGGTATTAATATTTTAGTGGTGTTTCTGTGAGTTAAGTAATATCTAAATTTCAATATTTCTTATAATTTGGTTGCACCATTTTCCTATTAAAAAGAGTTTGAATAAGTTATTTTTCAAAAGCTGACCAGATATCCAAAAAAATTCGTAACTACCAAATGTTAATTAAAGAAAAAATCAACACTAATTGGACCACTCATACTTCAATTAAATGTCGTGCAGTCTTATTTTTCTTCTACTTAATCCAATTTATAGAACCAATTCAACTATTTCCCCTCTTCATTTTGAATAAAATAAATAAATTACGTTACAATTTTGTAACTTTAAGAGTAACATTATATTTTCAAAAATTTTTCTAAACAGCCTTTTTCGTATGAATTTTCAGGTGCAAAATCACCTCTTCACCTAGGGAGGACCTGCATTGATTCCAGCAGGTTCAGTCGCATCCCCTGACTTTCAGAAAATTATGTATATATTAGTGTTATGTGATTTATTTTGCACTCACTTATTTATTAATTTTAAATCTACTAAATTTTTACTCAAATTCTTCTCAAAAGATATTAAAAATAAATCTCATTTATCTTCTCAAAAAATCGTCTACTTCTCCGAATGAATCGCCACTGCTCTTCACGAAGGGGAAAAAAACAGCAGGTGACATGAATACCACAGGATTATGTCAATTCAGTCTAACTTATCAACTAACAGTTAACATTCTGGTATCCGTAAACTTTTTGATGAAAAATTCAGCGTTTTTATTGTTGAAGATAAGAGTTGATTGATTTTTTTATAAAAATATTAATAAATTACTTAACTATTACATTCATTTTGAAATATTTATACATGTCATTAGACTATATATTAATTTATAAGTATAATAAATTAATTTAGAAAAATGATAGATAGATTAATTAATTTATTTCATTAACCTCTCCAAAAAAATCAACAAACTTTTATACTGAGAACCGATAGTATATTGTTTCGGAGGACACCTCATGCACGCAACCTAAACTTTATCTAATTAAACTTTTTTTGACGTAATCAGACAATAATTGAAAGGGAAGTCGTGGAAGGACAAACAAAAATAAGTAGTTAATTTATTAAACATATTTTAAATTGAAATTCTTTTAACTTCTAAAATTTTAAATAAAATTTTAAAGGAGAAAGAGAAATACAGTAGATTTATCATTATGATAATTAATGAGATGATCAAACTTAATTACGAGAAGGGGACAAATCCTTAGGTTTTGTTTGGTTGAGGGGAAGGGGATGGAAGGGAAAGAAAAATGATCCATTCCCCCTATTTGGTATGAAAAATTGGAGGGGAGGGGAGCCAAATTTTGACTCCCCAAGCATCCCTCCAAAATAGGGTTTTTTGGAGGGATGCAAAATATCATGACTAATATGCCATCAATACTCTTTGTCCAACTTTTCACACTTCATTTTTTCGGTCTTCATATTTACTTCACTGTGCGTGAATAGAAGGAGCGATATAGATAAAGAAATTTTTTTTTCTAATCTTCATTTTTTAGTATTTCCTGAGAATATATTTTACTTTATTTGGAATACTTGGAAGCAGTGATGGGGGTAGAGAATGAAGGAAAAAATTATTTAAATCCTTTTTAATTATTTAAATAAATTATATGAATGAAATACCTTAATAATTGTTTTAATTAATTAAATAGAAGGAGCGATTAATTTTTATGAGTAAAAACTAATTTAAATAAATTTTATAAGTAAATAAATATAAATCAAAATATGAGGGTAAAATGGTAAATTGGTCATTAACTTCTCTCCCTTCCCCTCCTGAACAAAACAAAAGATCATTAAAAATAATTCACCTTCCTTCCCCTCTAACTAAACCAAACAAGGTAACCTTATACCCTCCCATCCCCTTCCTTTCCCTCCTATCCATCCCCTTCCTTTCCCCTCTATCAAACCAAACATAGCCTTATGTTAGCAAATGCATCATCACATCATCCTCTAACTTTTCAAAACTTGATTTAATTCATGCTATTGGATACTACTAAGTCATAATTTTTTTACTTTTTTTAAAGTATTTATTTAATTACTTCATTAAATTATATATTAATTTATAAGTTCAATGAATTAGTCTTAAAAAATAAATATAAATACTTTAAAATAATGTATTCAGATTTTTTATTTACTAAAAAAGTTTCCGTTGATTCTTATATTAAAAATCGTATATGGTATTATTTATATATATACACACTAGCTAGCTACTAGTACCTAGGATTGATCGACTATACATATGTAACCCATATGACATCTTAAATAAGATGTGATTATATATATATATATCAATAACGTTATTAAACTTTGAGGGTGGTAGTTACTCCTAAGTATGAGCTCAATTAGGAGCAAAAATGTGGACTAACTCAGAGTGGATTTGAGATTATTAACGTTAATCTATGGTTAGAATTGAGGTAAAGCAATCGCCAAACTGTTCAACAACTTGTCTCTCATCTTCCTCAATTTTTATTTCTTATTTGTGTTTATTTTTTTAATTAATCTCTTAATTTTATTTTCTTAACACCACTAACACTCAGTAATCTTAATGTACTAACACCGTTAACCACTATATAATAGTTAACAATGTTAACAAAGCAAAATTAAAGGTTTCATTGAAAGGGAAAAACCACGTAGGTATTAAATTGAATATTAGAAGAACCTAAAGTGGAAAAATAAAACAATTCAAATAACCCACAACAAATTGTAGAAGTGTATGTGAAGTTATTTTATTATTGTTTCTCTTTTATCACTTTGATTTCATCACCAAATATTTATTATTAATTTATAATATTAATAAAATGATAATTTACTAAATTTATTTACGATAGAAATTGTATTTCTTATTTATAATAATAACTATAATTATTTTGTATACTTAATTATTTTGTTATATTTCTCCAATAACTATAATAATAAATTATTATTTTATTAATATTTTAAATCAAGGGTATTAAACTTATTTACTCTTTACTTTTTTTCAATCACACCGTCATTTCATTGTTTCATCCAGAAATATTTTTATTAAATCATTTTTCATTTCAATACCTACCAAATATAACTGTTGAAAATTTTCCATTCCATTCTTTTCATTTTCAATCTCTTCATTTCTATCATAATCAATTCTTTCTATCAAATGAGCCTCCTTCCAACATTTTAAAATATTTTTTTTTGTATTAGTGTTGGATTCACTAAAAAATATTTTAAGGTTCTCAACTCATATAAGATATGCTTCAGGTGCCAGATAAAAAAAATTATGATATAAAATATATATGACAAAAATACTTTAAAATCCTGAATATACCCTAACCATTAATTTTAGGTTACTATTCAAGCTATTCATGTGAAATAAATTTGAAAGTAATGTATTTAAAAAGAAATTTAAAAATTATAATGTTGTCACAGTGGGTTTGAATCTACCTAGCTAGCTGTTACCATTTTAAGTCCCATTTTATGATGTTGACAGGGATACATATCCCGATGACAAGAATTATTTTCTCAACAGAAACCCTGACAAAGACTACTACTGTGTTTTAAGTAGCATATTTATTCTCAAAATTTCCAGGAAAGTACACAGTAATACTTTTGTTTGGGAAGTCTGTTAAGAGAAATGAATTTATAAATTTTGAGGTATTTTACGGATTTTAAAATGATTTTATAACTTGTAAGATGGTTTTAATAAATTTTGAGATGATTTTTATAAATTTTGAGATAATTTTAATTTCAATTCTTACGTTCACCGTTTGGGAAACGATGTTATCAATAAGCACTTTTTTTTGTATAGATAGGGAAAAAAAATTATACTATATAACGAAGAACCCAAGGACCTACATATATATATATATATAGTTGTTTCAAGAGCTTACAACGTATCTACCACTTGTATATATCTAACTAGTATCAGTATGGGATTAAAAAAAATTAAAAGTGCACTTTGATCAAATAATCGGAAAAAAGGGATCTTCGAAGAAAAGAGGATCATCAAATAGAGGATAATTAAACAGGTCCACTTGATCGCCACCGCCATGAGATCCACCAAAAGGAGGAAGCAGTGCCTCTTCTTCTACTTCTTCATGATGATGATGAACAAGGCAATCATTAATGGATGAAGAACATGAAGCAGCAGCAGCAACATTATTAATCTTCTCATTATTATCAATGTTCTTCTCTTGCTTGACCATCATGCTGTCACAGTGCTTCTCCTCGTTTTTTACTACAGAACCAGAAGATGGAAACAAAGCGGAGTTGGAAGAGAGAGAGAGATTATGGAATTGTTGGGCTGATGAGAAGGAGCCATCAATCTTATTATTATTGACCTTTTGATCAAAGGTGGTATTAAGATTGTTGTTGACTTCGTCGAATCTGAGGATAAGAGCAGAGGTTGAACTAAGGCCATGAGAATCATCAAGAATAAGGTAAGGATTGAGGAGGTCCTTGGTGCAAGTGTGGAGCCCAAAATATGTGGTTCTGTAGAGAGGAGGGTCCTCTTGGATTTGCTGAACTTGTTTTGTTGCTTCACATCCTTGGTCATACTTGTGAGTGCATCTGAAATAGTTCCTGAAATCACACACACACACACAATTAGTGTAATCATCTTATAGAAAACTAGTGAATTGTGGTCTAATCTTAATTAAGGGAAAGATTAAATTATATATATATATAACCTATGTGAATTGCCTTAATTGGAAAAAACTTTGAAAGGTCTAAAATATGGGGGAAACTATGTTATAGACATGTTTATAAATAAATAAGGCAACTTGCTCATTAATTAGGTGATGTGTGTCAAATTATGAGCTTTCAACTCTCTGCTAAATAATTCTTTATCATCCTTTCATTCAAAAAAAATAATTCTTTATCATCAGTCTGTTCATAATTTTACTGCCAAATAAAAGCACAGGAAGCTAAGTGGGTGATCTGTATGTAACTTATAAATTATATGAAAATTTTAATTTACTTTTTTGGAGGTAAAAATAACAAGTGCATATATAGATAAGAAATTAAGATGGAAGTTAAATTTAACCTGGGGTGTTTGGAATTGAGTATGATTTTTTGGCCATATTTTCTCCATGCATGACCATCTTCCTTTGGACTCATTTTGGACGACTCCACCCATGTCTGTATACTTTTCCTGCCACAAAAAAAAAATCAAATTCATTAATTATTAGCAACTTGAATTATTAATTAATTAACTTCATTAATTAGCTCCTTACTGTATACAGCAATAACATGAACTGGAGTTCATGTATTATACAAATAACATGAACTGGAGTTCATCTCCTTACTGTATTATACAAATACTGACAACGTGTATATATATAGCACTATACAGTAAGACACACAACCCCATCGCTTCACTAGATACTAACGAAATCTGAGACTTAAAAGTCAGGTAGAAAAGATTGATACGAGATATAAGAAATGTATCAAAATTTTAAAAATTAAAAAAAAATATCAGAGAGAAAGAAAGAGATGATGTGTGTGTGTGTGGGGTTCAGGTTGGTTTATATATATATATATATATATTTATAAGGATATATACCTTTTCTTGGGAGAGGATCTGGTTCGATCTTTAATGGTGGTGGTGGGGCCTTTGGTCTTAGGGCTCTCATGAGATTCGTCAGAGCTAGCAGGAAAGTGAGAGAAGGAAGAGGCAATGATGGAGGAATCTGCAGAAACATGTTGATGTTGGTTGAAGAGAGAGAGAGTGTTGGTGAAAGAATCAAAAACTTTGGCCACCAGATCCTCAGCAGACGACATCGTCAAGGCCTTAATCTTATCATCACCACCTTCTTCACCCGCAGGCCTATACACCAATCGTTGAAGCTGCTTCGCAAACTCAAGCCCACTCTCTAACTCCTTCACCGCCAGATTCTCCATCACAAAAAAAAAACCACTCAATAATATGTAAGATGAGAGTGAAGTGAAGAACTAGTACTGTGTATGTAGTGAAGCAGAAGGAGAAGATGATGAGAGAGAAAGAGCACTAGACTCTGCTTTGTCTGTGTGTGAGAGAGAGAGAAAGAGGAGGGTTGTGAAGAGGAAGATGAGTAGAAGGAGAGAGGAAGATAGGAGAAGGCGTATTTATTAGCAAGAAGAGACTGGGCCCACCCATTTTTGGATGCTTCTTTTATTTTATTTTATTTTTATTTTAAATTTAAAAATTATTAGTCATCGGGCACATGCGTGGGAACATGAAGGATGCCGGTGAGAAAATTCGACAGGCAGATTAATTTTTTAAGGACTCACGCGCCTTCATGTACGTGTAAGACACCGAAGGTTGGGATTGTCGAGGGAGTGGGCCGTGGAGTTTCTTGCCAGGCAAGGAGGGATTTATTTTGGGGGTGTGACGGAGAATGACGTCACTGAGCTTATGTCATCGATAACGGTTTAACCAATGACAGGAAGGAACGTGGCATTTCCTTGTTCACTTGACTTCAATAGCATACTGGTGTTTAATATATATATATATATATATATATTAGAATGTCGTCATTCGATTGTTTGTTTAAAATTGATTAATTACATATATTTTTGTCATGGATTATATTCATCCCATCGTATTTATAAATATTTTTAACATATTTTAATAAATTAAAAATTAAAAATTTCATTAAATTTATCTTAAAATTTGATAAATTTTTAATTTATCTTTATTTAATATATATTATACCCTAAAGAATTAGGAGTATACTCCTTAAGTCGCTGAACCATTGAAATAAAATGACAGTTAACTAAATAAATGTCTTAAATAAAAAAAATCAACTTTATCCATGTTAAATTGAGTTTTGAAAAAAGGAGTGATGCAAGGAGTCACATTTAAATATCAATTACAAAATGATAAAGTTCAAAAATAAACATTAATTATTTTGATCGGTTGGATCGAGTTTTATTAGTATTTTTAAAATATAAGGTTGGGTTAACTTAAATATTATCTTTTCTGCTTATTGAACCTGAAATGATGTTCTAATCAGCTGAAAAAGAATAAAACTGATCATATTTGTATTCTGTAACTTGTTTCATTATATTAAAGGTATGCTTGGATTTGGAGGGAAATTGTTTAGGATAATAATTTTTCTCAAAAGTTGATCAATCAAACTTCTTCCAAACCATATTTTCCAGTTCACCTTTTGATTAGATTTTTTTTTGTGTTTGGATGAAATCACACAAAATCTTGGTTTTGCTTCGAAAAAATATGCTTTTTGTAGATTATTCAAACATGCACTAAGTATGGTTTATGCTTGAATATTTAGAAAGCATTCTAAAAAGAAAATTTGATTCAAAATACAAGAAGTTGACAGGGTAATTAATTAACTATTGTTTTTTCACTTTTACCTAATGAGAGAGAAAGAGATATGACTATAATATATGCATATTGGAAGTCATATTTTTTTAATAAATTAGGTGAAATAAGTAAATTTTATCAATTTTAAAACACATTAAATTATTTAACTAAATATTCATTGACTCATGTGAATTAGTTAATAATGTCTTATATAGTGAACCGGAAAGGAGCATGCATATTTTTTATATTCTAATTAAATTATATGTAGGTTGATAAGCAGGGGCGGAGTTAGGTAATAGTGAGGGTGGGCAAATGCACCCACTCAAGTTTTGGGATTTATGTAAATAATTATTGGATCTTTTATTGTGCACCCACTGACTTTTAAAATTTGAACCCCCTCAAATTATTTATATTAGTAAGCCTAATTCAAAATAATAAATATCATTACAATTCAAAATATCATCATCAATTCAGACATAATCACATAGGTCCAATTACAATTTAAAATATCATCAGCAGTAAACACAGACTTTTTTCAAATATAATAAAAAATAAGTAAAAGAGTGAGACTCACTCAAAAAAGGGAGGTGTGCACTGTGGACTGTGTAAGCATAGAGCACAGAGCGATTGAGTGAGAGAGGAGAAGCGAGACTGCGATTTGCGAGAGCGTTTGACCAACAAGTCTAATATGGATGAATTTTTTTTATCCAAAGGGAGATCAAGACGTAAAGGTAAGGCTCAGGACATCACAATGGAACATCACTATCATGTTGAATTATTTTATACCGTTATAAACATGCAACTTTGAGAACTTAGTCACCGTTTTACTAGACAATTACCAATTTGCTCCTTTGTATGGCTTGTTTGAATTCAATAGACTTGTTCTATGCTTTTGATAAGCAAAGATTGATTGAATTTGCCAAATTTTATCCATGCGACCTTTTTTCAACCAATTTGATGATGCTTGATAATCAACTTGAGACTTACATTATTGATATGCATAGCAGTGTTGAATTTGCATTTGTGAAAAGGAATTAATAGTCTTGCAGAGAAGCTAGTTGAGACTAGAAGGCATATTGTCTATCCACTTATTTTCCTTCTTTTGAAGTTAGCAATGTTGTTACCTGTTGCCACAACATTTGTAGAAAGAGCATTTTCTGCCATGAAGATTGTGAAAAGTCGATTGCGTAATCGAATAAGAGATGCATGGATAAATAATTGTTTAGTACTTATATTGAAAAAGATATTTTCAATAGTATTGATAATGAGTTGATTGTTCAAAGATTTCAAAATATGAGATCACGCGGGGAACAATTGTAAGGTATGCAATGTGTAATTATATATATGCAAAAATTTCATATGCTCTTAGCATTCATACATTTAATTTTACATGATAATTACTATTGTCATTTGCTAAAAAAAAAGTTACCCCCACTGATGGAAGGTCCTGGCTCCGCCACTGTTGATAAGGGTTTAACTATAATTAAGCGCTTGTTTGGAAGCTATTTTGAAAATAGCTTTTACAGATTTTGAGACAAAACCTAGGTTTTGGAGAATAGATTTTGGAAAATAGCTTTTACAGATTTCGAGGTAAAATCTAGGTTTTGAAAAGTGATTTATGTTTGGGAAGTTATTAGCTTTTACGGATTCCGAGGCAAAAAAGTTGGTAGGAAAGAGAAAGAATGAAAAGTAGAAAATAGAAAAGAGAAGAAAGAAAAAGTAGGAGAGATGAAAGAGAAAGAAAAAAAAA
>JANTPZ010007938.1:0-16173 GCA_025593235.1 Vachellia pachyceras | reverse complement strand
GAAAACATAAACTGAAATGAGTTGTCTACGTTTCTTTCGTTAATTTTGTTGTTGAGAGCCACTTAATCGGACCTTATAAATAGATCTTGAAAAAAAAAATAATTAACATACCTTAATGCATGTTTGACAAAATTTTTTTCTAACGATGTATGTAAATCAAGATAAAAATCATCTTAATATTCTTAAAATTATCTCGAAATTTATAAATTATTATTGGAATCCGTATAACTCCGACCAATTTTTAAAGACACATATTAATATCAGGATAACAAATGATCATAATTGGAGATATATATACACTCACTGATACTAATATTAATAATTATGGTTGATTCATGCAATGATTGAAATGTGGATATTGAGGATATCTTATTAAAGAGAGAAACACATGAGTTGGGAAGATTGTTCATCGGACCAACCCTTTAGGTGGCAACAGTATCGCACACCCTACTCCAACCCTATTGGCCGCCTGCTGTGCTGTCCTCCACACTCACCACAATCAGCCCATCCCATTCACACCCCCCAACCAATATTCCCTTTTAACTCATTATTAATTGTTGACTCTTTTTTATATCCATCAATGCCTTGTTGATAACCTATGAGAGCCATGTAACGTAATAGAAAAGTATTTATACGGTTTATAAAGTGATCGTTTAAAAATACTTAACTCTCATTTAAAAGTACTTTTAACAGTGTTTTTAAAAAAGACATAATCTCCTCTACATATTTACTTCGGTTTACATAAAAGTACTCATCTACCGTTTTTTCAAACGAACCCGAAGTAAATATGTAAATGAGATTATCTCAATTTACTGAAAAATAATGTTAAACGCATGTTTGACTTTTTCTGGCTCCATGGCCCTTATATTTCTTGGGTCAATTTTCCCATCAAATCTTGGTGCATAATTCTTTAATAATAGAAATTCCCATGGGTCTAAATTTAAAATGTCATTAAACTATCATGGGTGACAAAAAAGTATATATGGACAGGTTTGATTGGATAAATTTTGTCCTAAATTTTATTGCAAAAATATTTTAAGATTTATTTATTTTTTCTTACGAAATAATATGTAATATTAGTACATATGTTACGAAATTTAACATAAGGAGAATATGTAGTTTGAATGTTTTTCAGACAACAAGAGATGTGAAAGTCAAGCGACGGATAGGCGCGTGACGTTAAAAACATGTCGTCTTAGGTCAAAAGGAAACAAAAATATCTTTTTTAATTTTTTGATAAAATCTCTCTTTATTATCTGCTCAGTTCTCATGTCTTCCACAAAATAAAACGACACCCTCGAATAACGTTTGTAAGAAAATACAAAACGATTAATAGCCGACCGCCACGTGTCTGGGTCCCGGTGCTTTCTCAGCCACAAGCCTCTCACGTCTTCTCGAACCCTCCATTGAGATTTTTATTTTTCTTCAGAAAATATTTTCTCCTGCCAAGCGTGGCACTCCCTCATTTTTTTCACAATTTCTTATTATTTTTTTCTCAATTTATTTTATGGCTTCTTCCATTTAACTCCCCCTCTCCCTTCCCTTCCTTCGCTGTTCTTACCTTCACCCTATTTCCGCATTCTCTCCTCGTTCAATCTCTCTAAGATTACTTCGTTCCCTCTGTATGTTGAGCATTCTCGAGGAAGTATTCAATTTCTAGTGAACCGAAATCGTGGAAAAATTGTTTCTCCTGCGAAATCCGAGGTATAATTGTCTCACTTTTACGCTTCTCCGCTCAAGACTTGTTCCGTTTCAGTTCTTCTTCATTCGTGGGACGAAAATTTGAGATTTGATGATGAGAATCTGAATCTGATTGATCTGATTTACACAATTAAAGTCGGAGCTGTTTCGTTTGTTTTAATCTGTGGATACAGAAAGAAACTGACTTTCTCTGTGTTCTCCGTGGTTTTGTTCGATTGAATCTTTTGATTTTAAATGCTCAATTTAATTGATGGCAACTATATGTTGTAGGCTGCTGGGTTTGCTCTCTATTAAGGTTAGAGTGTTTTCTCCGGCAGGACTTACTCTGATTTTGCTCCAATGGAAATGCAGGTACACAAGGAACAGTTTGAACTGGACCTTTTTAATTAACCGTTCTATTTTCCGTTTGGTGTGGTTGCTTACATAGTTGTGTCTTTTAAAACAGGGGCTTAATGCTTGTTGATTTTTCTTTAATTTTTAGTTGCAATCATTTTTCTGCCATTAAGAACTATTAAATGGACCATAGAATTAATGGCTCCATCATTCTGATAATGTTTCGGGCTTGGGAAAATTAGCAAGTTCCGAATGGATATATCCGTTTTCATCTTCGCTCTGTGATTACATGGTGAAATTTCATCGCGGCTGTCCGTTTCCGTTTACGTATTGACTAAAAGAGCTTCCTACTATTTAAAGTGACCTACAGGTCTGCCTGGACTGGCTTTAGTTTCATTCGAATGGATAAACTACTTGGGCTTGGCTATGATTGACTATAAAGAGTATAACTCATCACAATGTACAATTCATTTATCTAATCTCCAACTTCCAGTTCCATTGTTAGTTCTTTTCATTATGCGTTTTCCCATGTATTATTTCCGTGAAATTTGGGGGCAGAGTTAGACTACATATCGTATTGATCCTTCTGGGAAGCAAGGGGAGACTTGCTTTGAATCTTTTACAGGCTACATATAGTATCTTCTTGATGTAAATTAGGTTTAATCAGTCTGCATTTACTAGTGAAGATTTCAATGAGAATCATTTCATTGACTCCTTTCTACCTAAAAGGGAAATATGTGTCCTAGAATCTGTGTGATTTTCAAGTGTGCATCAATTCCTTTAATCACAAAATAATTATCATTCCAGACTTTATCCCCCCTCCATTTCATTGGGAACAGTTGAAATATCTCATCTGTTATTGTGGATGCAGGACCAAGTAGAAGGACAAAAGTTGAATGGCTCTAGCAAGGCTAGTAATAACCATTCCAACGATGGCACAGAATCTGAAATTGTTGCCCTATTGAAGGATCAAACTCCTAATGGAAACAACCATACTCCTAAGGTAATTTTACTTTCCGTATTGATTAACATTTTCCGTTTTATGAGACAATATGGCTTGAAGAACTCGTTCATTATACTTCAATCTCACTTATTTATATTGTTAACAGGTGAGGAAACCATATACCATTTCCAAGCAAAGAGAAAAGTGGACAGAGGAAGAGCATCAGAAGTTCCTAGAAGCTTTGAAGTTGTATGGTCGTGGTTGGCGACAAATTGAAGGTTATTAGCCTATGCTGATTTAATCACAGTTATCTAAAATAAATATTTCATGTCTGGTCGAGATGGATGAAGGAATTCTTAACTTAATGCAGAACACATAGGTACAAAGACTGCAGTCCAGATTCGAAGCCATGCCCAGAAGTTCTTCTCTAAGGTTTAATATTTAAATTTCAGTAAATATTACAGGCAATATAGTGGACGATACTATCATAAAGTTGGCGACGTGATTTTGATCATTTACAACTTAAAAGCTCTAAAACTTTAATCACTGTTTTAATCTACTTCAAAAGTCTCATGAATCAAATCTCTGACTGGCTTTAGATCGCCCGCGAATTTGATGGCACTACTGAAAGTTCTATAAAACCAAGTGATATACCTCCTCCTCGGCCAAAGAGGAAACCCCTACATCCATATCCTCGTAAATCAGTTGATTCTGGCAAAAGGCTATCCATAGCAAATGAAATGGAAAGATCTCCATCCCCAAACCTGGTAGTTGCAGAGAAAGATACTCAATCTCCGACCTCTGTGCTATCTGCTTTTAATTCAGAAGTATTTGGGTCAGCTTCTTCAGATCAGCCTAACAGATGTCAATCACCTAATTCTTGTGCCACTGACGTTCACTCATCCAACTTATCACTATTACCTGTTGAAAAGGAAAATGATTGCATGACATTTGACTCGTCTGTGGAGGAAGAGAAAGGATCTCTTACTTCTCTCTCTTTATCTGCTGGTTTTAACTTACATGTGTGGTCAACGGTAAGATGAGCTTCATGTTATTCCAATATATAACTGGTGTCATATGAAGGTGTTTATTAAATTCTTTATAAGGTTCTGATTGATTATCAAATTTTCTGTCACTCCAGAAGTCTGAGTTGAGTTCCAAGGATACTGAATCTTCTATTGAAGATGCTACCAACGTGGCCCATATTGCAAGTATTAAGCTTTTTGGAAGTACTATTCAGGTGGTGGATAATCAGAAATCACTCGATGTAGATGGGAGAATATCAATGCAATTGCAAGCAAGTAGATGACACTGAGAACGAAAAGCTTGGCCGAACATGGGCCATCCAGCCAAATAGATTCACAATTATTACTAGACGTGTGAAATAGTATTACAACCCTTGAAGGAGCTGAGGCAAATTGCTGGGGTACCGGAAAGAAGACCCATGCTTTGTGGTACTTGCGCCTGAAGAAACTGCGTCATGGTGGAATATGTACCAAAGTCTTCCGTTTTGTTTAACATTCGTCCATGCAACCAATTAGCCCCTTTGGATGACAGGATGATAGAGAAGGAAACTCCCTGTACTGGTTCGAATGCTGAAACTGCTTGCGAAATGGGAAGTGGAGACAGGAACTCGGAATCTGATGATTTTCAAAGTCAATTGTGTCATCGGTAGGGAGAAAATGCACCCTGCATAGAGCCTTGGAGAGGTTTTTGTACCATCTAAAAGGTGTTTAGCGGAGAGAGACGCAAATGCAGCTTTTGTTTCGTGGAAGGGGCAACGAGCTAGGGTATGCCTATAGCATTTACGGATGTTATATATTTAGGGGTCCATTTTTGGCCAGAAAATTTGCTTGTCTTTGAGGAACTAATTTTCTTAGGTGAGATCTGATTGAGAATCTTGTGATTTACGATTCTTTTTTACTCAATCGAGTTATCTCCAGCATGTAGGAAGCCACCTGCTCTCTATAATTCCGATCTTAGAGTTGTCATAAAGTGCCATATACGTAATGGATTTCAGGTACATTTCTGGATCCCCTTGACATATACGTACATGCATATCCGTCAAAATCGAAAAAGAAAGCAATTGGAATCTTAAAATGCAAAGCATGAATCACACTGCACCTTTATGAGTCGACAAGTCAAAGAAAAACAGAATCCACAGATTGTACTTCGGAAAATCTCTGTTAGGATCTATTTTGCCAAACCAAGAAACTTAGAAACCTCATCACGTGAATAAAGCTATTTTTTTTATTTTTTTTTCTGGTTACAGAATCAAGCAACAAAGATATTTAAAAATGCATATAATTCTTTAGTTGTAAAATATTTCTTGTGATTACTTTTAAAAATAATGATAAATATGATAATTGATAACGAAAGTAAAAATATATATCAGATTGGATCCAAGATAAATTAATATTTAAATCTATTTAATAGAAGTATTATGTTTATTGTCTATGTCTTGGACCTAATTGTATTTAACATTTAAATACATTTACGCACTAACGAGAAAATGAAGACTTTTTCATGTTTGGTTAAATCAGTGAGCTTTGCTTTTGTTTCTCAGCAATGCTATGATTCTGTTTATGTTCATGGCTGTTTACTCGATCTTTGTCTTTTGAGCACTCTCTCAGCAGCTTTTTCATATCCTCTTCTTTTTTTTTTTTTAAACTTTTGGACATTTGTTTTTTAATCAAATGAGGGTTAAATTACGTAGTATACAAGCAGTTTTCTGCCATCTTTAAAAAATTTTAATTAAATCTAAGACCTAAATTCTTAAAGGGCTAAATCATAATCCCATCTGGAATTGACCGATTTCGCAATTATTTATCCTTCATATTCAGTATTATTTCCGGCTCAGCCACATAAGTTCTCTCTCAATTCAAGCTCTTCTGGTTCGATCACATGCAAAAGGGTTAGGATGGTACTTCTTGAGCTACGACACGTGGAATACATTGTGTACACCTAACAAGTGCGACGACAAGGCAATCATGTAAGCAACTAGTCCAATTCGCTATGAAATCTCATATGAGCCAATATATCTAGGAGTTAACTTCTTGGCTTTAGTGGACCTGCCTATACTAGTTACCGGAGAAACCTTAAGAAACACATAATCACCACTTGGAATTCTAAGGGTCTCCGTCATCTATCTGCGTGACTCTTCTAGTGACTTTGAACTGAGAGCAACTTCTGCCTAATCACCTCGATTTTCCTCGTGGTATCATCAACATAATCCAGTCCTACAATGGTTTTCTTACTCAATTCAATCTAGCGAAGAGGGAATTTGCACTTTCTACCATACAATACCTCGAAAGGCGCCATTCGAATGCTCGAATGGTAAATGTTATATACAAATTCTGCCAATGGTAGGTGGCTATCCCAATTTCCTCCAAGCTCTAATACACAAGCCATCAACATATCCTTTAAAGTTTGGATCATCCTCTTATTTTGTCCATCTGTTTGAGGATCATATAATACCCCCACGTGACCAACACGTGATCACTTATTATCGCTGATGGAAGGAAGCTCGCTGCAATGAAGCTAGGACTTGGCCGTGGCGAAACCATCCCAAGACTTAAAAATAGGTTGGAATTGCAAGTTGGTCACGGCGAAAGGGATCTGAGAAGAAAATCTTTGAGAATGAAAGTTAGTTCACAGTGGTGAAACAAAGAGTTCTTCACGGCGAATGAAACCTGAGAGCTACCCTCATTTACTGACACAAGATCATCACGGCAAAATCAAGAGTTGGCCTCGGCAAAGGTGACCTGAGAGATGAACCCTTTTGTTCACACTGGTTCGTCGCGGTGAAAGTTTCTTCAAGACAATTTTTTCAAATACACTACATCTCTTAATATAAATTAACTCTTGATTTAATAAAATTTAGTATGTTACATTAACAATTTCTTTGATCCTAAATCAAGACACTAAAATCTTTGTTATATTTGACGTGGGAGGGAACATGTAAATTGAGTTATTTGTACACTGAATGCTTTAAACACATCAAAGCATATGTTTGACGAACAGATATACTATAAATAATGAACACAAGGATGAAAGGAACATTGTCAGTAAGTGAACGTCATGTTTCTGTAATGCAAGAAAGTTATTAGTAATTGACAGCAAAAACTGGATCCGTTTGGCAAAGCGGTAGAGAAGTACTTATGGGCTTATTCACACAAGTCGAGGCAGATATATGGAGGAGATTGTCTTCACACAAGTCGAGGCAGATATATGGAGGAGATTGTCTCATTTTACAGAAAAATACTGTTGAACTTGATTATAGGTATATGCACCTTGTTGCAAATATGTAATAACTGCTGTAACATTTCACATGTTACTAAATAAGACAAGGCAGTTAGAAACAAAAGAATAAAGGCTAAAGTATATTTTTAATCTTTTAAGTTTAAAAAGTGCACTTTTAGTCCCTCAAACTTAACGCCGTTAGGCTCTCTTAACGAAAATTGCTGACTCATCAAACTTAATGTTGTTATTTTAAATCTTTTTTTATTTTACACAATTAAAAATATCAAATTTATTATATTATTAAATTAAAATTAAAATGTGAGTGTACTTTGTCAACGTTTTATTGTGTAGTCATCAATTAAATTTGATGAGTCAACAATTTCCATTAAGAGAAACTAACGGTATTAAGTTTGAAGGACTGAAAGTGCACTTTTGAAACTTAAAGTACTAAAATGAAACCTAACGTAAACATAAAGAACTAAAAGTATACTTTAGCCAAAAATAAATAAAGGATAGATCTTTATCCTGAAGGTATGACCATGTATTTTCTATTTTTCTTGCTTATTTATAAAACCATAACAAAAGCGTTGAGAATATGAGTTCGGCTCGCTAACTCTTAGTTTAAAAAATGCAAGACGATTTTGATATTAGTTTTTTTTTTGCTCATAAACATACCGGCTAACCGTCAATCCATTTTCATTTAAAAAAATTAAAAAGTTTAATCTTTTTAATTAAAAGTAAACAAAGGTAAAACAAAACTTCAAACTCTCCCTCCTCTTTTCAAACGGGAATATCTGAGTTTTTTTGTGTTTTTATAATCCATAATATTTAAAAGAGGTATTTTGACATCAAATTATGGTTTATTTTTTAAAAGGAAGTACAAAAGAATTTTTTTTGCTACAAAAAAGTTTAGATGCGTTCAGCACCGATCCACCACCAAGATCAGGGTACGGCCCCAGGGCTCTTTAAACACTTATAAAAAACTTACAAAATCGCCTGCTAAAGGAGCCCTCACAACGGCAAAAAGAATTGAACTCACCTCCTTATAGAAGTTGAACCCGTTCCTTATCATTTACGTGAATTCTCATTGGCAAGTACAAAAGAATTGAAAAAGGTGGTTGGTCCATCGATCTATTATCGCGTATTGGGCTTACTAAATTTCAACTCACTAACAAGCAGGTCTTTTCAGCCTGACAATAAATGGCATCTTGAACCACAATGTCATCTTTACTTAACAAATAATTAGGCAAGAGAGAGAGAGAGAGAGAGTGAAATAATTGAAAAAAAAAATGATTATAATGTTTTAGAATAAGCAAATCATATTAATTGATTTAATCAACCTCTTTAGTCCAATCATATTAGCTAAATAGATCCTGCCTTATAACCATAGGTCAAACTCACAAGAATAGTTTTTTTTTTCCGTAGGGCAGGTCACGGATTCATATAGACAAAGGTTTAACATTTAGAACCATGGAGAACAAAACTTAAAAAAAAAAAGATATCTATCCATTGAGAAGAGTGACAGTTATGATATTTTTTTTTGGTCAAAGCACGTATATCATTCCAACAAAGGTAATCCTGTTACTTTGAGGCACTATCAAATACTAAATAGGGATACCTTTATTAGTGGGAATTTAAACATTGATTCACTGTGTTGCAAGCGATTAACTCCTTCTGTTAGACTTATCTCTGTCAGTACTTCTATCATGTATGAATAGTACGTATGGTTATTTAAGGGAAGATGGAAAAAAAAACAGGCTTCTGCTGCTGCTGCTACTACGACCGCCGCCGCCACTACTATTTTCATTTCCTCAAATGTGATTGGTAGATAGATGAGTCGTTAGGAGAAGGAAGGCCCTGCTATCTTGTTATATACTCTATGCCTTGGAACTTCACAAAAGTGTTGGTTGGTTTTTTTTTGAAAATATTAAAAAAATTAATTAAATTATTTAATTATAATATAAATTTTGGAACATTGTTGTTTATCATTAAATTATATATCGATTTATAAGTTAGAAAACATAGTTTAAAAAAATATATGCATCAGTTACTTACTTTCTTTATTATTTTTTTTTAAAATCTAGTTCTTATAGTAATGATTTGAGGTGATATTGCACTACAGCCAACATGAATTGGGTTTATAATAAGAGTATAGCCTTTCATAAAGTAACTATTGACAATCCAATGGTCATATTTCTATTGTGAGAGGGCCAAATGTAATGTACTTTTGATGTTATATTTAAAGAACCATTTTCGCATGCAAGTTTAATTTGTATTTAAGCGACAACTTGATTTTGTCCCAAAAAAAAATTAATGCATTTTTATTTTATCCTTAATTAATTATTTTTTTCTATTCTATATTTTTGCCTCGTTCCTTTTCATTTCTTTTCCCATTCTTTGTCTTGCTAAATAATGGTATGTCTACAAAAATTATATTACTCATGTATTTTTTACTTTTAATTATTATATAGGAAGCCCATTATTTTTTAACACAACTATTCTTTTAATCCAGATATCTTCTTCAAAGCACTATCAGATAGTAGACACTTTTTTCAATAGATATTCAAACGTAAATTCATTACATTATAAAAAATTAAGATCAAACTCCCATCGGTCGGCTTTCTACTCATTCATGATATGTCATTAATAACAACTTTTGTTTAAAAAACTATTTTTATGTATACGACAACATGAATACTTTTATGATTATTCTAGAATTGTTGTAGGATTTAAAGTTAGGTTTAAATTTTTTTTTGACCTGACGCTTTAAATTAATTTCATAACTCAACAATAGGAAAATATAATGATTAAGTGGACATCATTTTGAAAAAAAATGGTGAAAATACATATAACGCTTTAAAATATATTTTCATTAACATTCAATATTATAAAGTAAGTTGTAATGCATTCAGCGTCTCAAAATATACCTTTGATAATATTTAATAATAGAAAATTTGTTTTTTTTTTTTTTTGGGTTGGACTAATGAAAAGACAATGGAGCGTCGTAGGGGCCAATAATCGTGGGAACCGCCTTTGGCGGCACCCAACGAACCAACGGTTCCTGGGCCCCAGGAATAACTGATTCTTCAGGAAAGCCACGTCATCGTCCATGTAGGACAGCTAGCCAATAAAATCCTCATAACAAGCTGAGTCACTGGTCACGTGGGATGTTCCAGAAGCCCATTGGATGTGGACCCCACCAACATTCGAAGCCTTCCCTACTTGTTCAAGAAGGGGAGTATCGAAGGAGGAGGGAGGTGATAGGGACGTAGTAGTAATTCTAGTGGACCTATATATGTACAATCCACGAAAATCCTTACAACATGTAATAAGCGGATTTCAATGGCATTTCCTGGGTTTTTCTCATCAAAGCCCTTGATGGTCTGTCTTCTCTACTAGAGAATCTAGTCCTCTTCACTCTCTCTCTCATTCTGTTGAGTGTCTGTTGTGACTACGAAACGGAGTGAAGAGTGCTGGTCCGGTGCTGCGTTTTTTCATACCTTACTAATAACGTCTTCATTATTTTGCTCTTCTTCTGCCTGCTTCCTACAGCTAGCCTAGCCTTTGCGGATTTTCCTAGAGCAAACGGTTGTTTCTGTCTGCTGGTAATCTCGCTCTCTGGTTTTACGGTTCTGTTTTTTGACCTTTAGTTCTGATTATGTTTTTCTGTCGAAGTTTGGTTTATTCTGAACGCGATTTTTCTCATTCAGAGTATTGTTCTGATAGCGTGTGTGTGTGTGTGTGTGTGTAGGGTTGAGTCTTTGTGGTACTTTCTCTTTGGTTTCAGCAGTCTATCTATTCTATCTCTTGGCTTTGGTTGATGTATTAGTGGCGTTGGGTCCGATCTGGCTTGGATTCTGATGATCTGATGATTTCGGCTTTTCACATTTTGTCTCTATGTGCTCGGGTTTTGGGATTTCCGATTATTTCATTTCTTGAGACGCCAATGCTGGTTATGTTTTCGATCCTGGGTCTCTTCCTTGTAGGTTTGTTAGTTTTGAGTGATCATTATTTATTGTTCTGCTGTTTTCTTCCCGTGGAAGGCAATGCTAAGGTTGATTTATTTCGGCTAAATTGTGGTTGAAATGTGTGTTAGTCGTTGGATTGGTGGTCATTATGTTAGATGTTTTTGTCGGTATTTATGAGGAACATTCTTCCTCTTTTACGAGACCTGAAATTTCAGTGTTGAAAATGCTGTTTGTTTGGAACATTTATTTCTTGTGTGTTAGGACTTTGACGGTACTTTCTGTTTCCAATAAAGTGATATTTTGTCGCAAACATGCTGGATTTACTTCTTGTGTCACCTACCTCATTGATATGCCCTTTTCCCATAAAGTAGATCTTAGTGTGTCATGAAATTCTCCTTCATCATGTTCTTACCTCTTAATGATTTATGTTTATTCATTGTAGAGTGATAGCGTATTAGTGTATGACTGAAGCGGCCGCTGCTATATCATCTCCTGTCTTTATCCATTTTGTATATCTGGAATTCCATAACTGAAAAGTGATGAATGCTTTTCTTCTTATTGCTAGCATGAAAAAAATGCTGTGCATTGGATGGAAATAAATTATGGTTTTCATGTTGGGGCCTGTCTATTTGTCCCATATTTGTTATATGATTACCTTGTTTCATGGCTATTAAGGTGTGTGCTATATTCCTGACGTTTTCTTTGCTTGTAGTGCTCATCATGGTAAGAAAAAGGAGAACTAAAGCACCTAGTGGAGGTGAAAGCTCTGAGACTCAGGAGAGTGGGGCCATTAGTCCAGAACCTCAACACCATGGTGAAAGAAGTGCTCCACCCCCACAGCAAGCAGCAGGAGGGGGAGGATCCCAAGGAGGTAGAGGTTGGGGTCCTCAAGGAGGCCGGGAAGGTTATGGTGGGGGCCGTGGTCGTGGGATATCCCAACAGCAGTATGGTGCTTCCCCTGAATATCAAGGAAGGGGGAGAGGAGGGTACTCTCAGCAGTTAAGTCGTGGACAAGGTGGTGGGGGCAATGGCAGTGACCGTGGTAGTGGATCATCTTATGGTGGCCCATCTGGATCTCAAGCACCCGAGCTGCACCAAGCTACCCCTGTTCCACACCATTCTGGTGTGACTCCTCAATTCGCAATGTTTGAGGCCGGTTCTTCTTCCCAACAGTTTCATCCCTCACAAGTGGAACAACCAATGGGGCAGAAGACAATTCATTCAGAATCTGTTTCTCCTGCCCCACCCTCAAGTAAATCAGTGAGGTTTCCCTGTAGGCCTGGAAAGGGTAGCGATGGCATCGAGTGTGTAGTTAAGGCTAACCACTTCTCAGTAAAACTAGACTTACCCAATCAAGATTTGCGCCAGTATGATGTAAGTCACTTTTCTCTATCTTCGAATAAACAATTTTGTTTTGTCATTCCTTTTTATGGATGACCAATGTATTTTTCTTGATGAGGTTTAGGTCACTATCACTCCAGAAGTGAAATCAAGGGTTGTCAACCGAGCTGTTATGAAGCAGCTGGTGGGGCTTTATCGAGAGTCTCATCTGGGTAACAGACTTCATGCATATGATGGGGGCAAGAGGTTTTACACTGCGGGTCCTCTTCCCTTCACTTCAAAGGAGTTCAAGATCACTCTCCTTGATGAAGATTATGGATCGGCAGGGCCAAGGTACATAAGCATATTAGTAAAAAATTTTCTTCTTTTCTTTTATAATCCACAGCAGATTATATAATAATTTTTTGTATATGTTTTATCATAGAAGAGAGAGGGAGTTCAAAGTTGTGATAGAATTTGCTACTCGGGTAGACCTACAACATCTAGAACCCTTCCTGCGGGGAATACAGACTGATGCTCCTCGAGAAGCTCTTCAGGCTCTTGACATTGTGCTGCGCGAACTACCTACCACTAGGTACATGGAAAGTGGATATGTTTTTTTTTTAAAATATTTCTTGAGTCCGTACATGTTAACTTATCCTGATCTTGTTTTGGATGCTGATTGTGATTTTTTTATAGAGGGTATTGTCCGGTGGGGAGATCATTTTATTCACGAGATGCGGGTGGAAGGCGCCCACTGGGTGAGGGATTGGAAAGTTGGCGTGGTTTCTATCAAAGTATTCGTCCTACTCAGATGGGATTATCTCTCAACATTGGTAAGTCTTATCATATATTTATTTAATTATTTAATATGAAGATGTCATCCCATCTCTATGCCTATTTCGGTTACATCATTCAGTTTTTATTATTATAATTATAAATAGTATCAGTTATGCAGTGAAAATTATTGTTAATAACAATGATAGGGCAATTATGTAGTAAGCATATACGATATTTACCTTTTTCCTTTTGTACTTGTTAAAATAATTAGTTCAGTTAATATAATGGTCTAATTTTTTTACTAATGGATGTACAGATATGTCCTCAACTGCATTTATTGAAGCATTGTCGGTAATAGATTTTGTTACTCGGTTGCTCAATCGGGATGTCTCCCCCCGCTCATTGTCTGCTGAAGATCGCGAAAAGGTTAGTTTTCATATCCTATAGTACTGCTTGTACGCGCGTTGCATTATTGTTCAGGTTGTGCCAAAGTTATTTCCTTAAGTATATATGTATCTCTTGAACTGTTCCAAAGAGTTGTGTTTTTCTGAGGCATTTTTTTTGTCCATTCTGAGAAATGTGACCTTATCTTTAGTTTTGCAACCAACAGATAGAGGAAACACTTCGGGGTGTCAAAGTTGAAGTGACACACCGTGGAAATATGAGAAGAAAATATCGCATCTCCGGTCTGACTTCTGATGTAACCCAAGAGTTAAAGTGAGTTTACCCCCTTGTATTTATAGTTCTCTTAGGAATATTGATAAAATCTTCTGATGCATTTCAGCCTCTCAATTTCAGGTTTCCTATTGATGCGAGTGGAACAATGAAGTTTGTTGTTGATTATTTTTCGGAAACATATGGATTTGTCATTCAGCATACCCAATTGCCTTGTTTGCAAGTGGGCAATGCACAGAGACCAAACTATTTACCAATGGAGGTAACATCTCTACAAATCCTGAGCTATTTTTGTTGGTGGAAGTGCATTGTAGTACCTTGTTCTCAATGTAGGTTTGTAAGATAGTAGAAGGTCAAAGGTCGAAGAGGCTGAATGAAAAGCAGATTTCTGCTTTGCTGAAAGTCACCTGCCGGCATCCCAATGATAGGAAGTCTGATATCAAGGTCAGCAGATGGTTTCCTCATTCTGTGTCATAGATTCATAAATTTGGGATATACAAATAATGTACTATTGTTTTGTATTTCATTTAGCACACGCTGCTGGATGTTTGCGTATGAATTTATGTTGGTTATTCATGTTTTTTTAATTGGATATATTCTCTGTATTTTCCGCACTGAAGATTTTAAGGTTGTTGTTGATTCAGCTTTGCTTTGTGTGTGTTTTAATAATGTCCTCACTGCATTAGTATTATGCAAGAAATTTATAATTCTGTGGCTTAATTGCTCTTGCTTGGTTTCTTCATAAAGCAGTAGTTAATGTCTTTTTGAAATTTGATTACATATCAAGTACTTTTCTACCATTACTTAAACATGTATGCAAAATACTTTCTGTTCACGAGCATTGAGTGGGCCCTATGTGTGCCTTTTCCAAACCTGTTCAGACAGTTTGTGATAATACTTACCATGATGACCCTTATGCCAAAGAGTTTGGGATTAAAATCATTGCCGAGCTAGCTAAAGTTGAAGCTCGCGTCCTTCCTGCTCCTCGGGTATTTTCTTCTTAATGCCATTTTTTCACTAACTTTTATTCACTTTTAACTTGTTAATATCAGTTTTCTGATCTTTTTTTAATGAGAGAATAAGCTTCTTTTGCCGCAGCTTAAATACCATGATACGGAATGCCTGCCTCAAGATGGCCAATGGAATATGGTGAAAAAGGTACCCTACTCCTTTTTAGTTTGGCAAACTTGTGCATCTTATTGAAGGTTCCTTGATCACCTTCTTTTTCACGCGCACAATCTGTGTTATGTGAAGTATATTAAGTTAAGCTAATTATTATTGATTATAATTATTTAATGAAGGATATTGCAGGCATAACAGGTTATTTGATCGTTAATTGATTATACATATTTCTTTTTCAAAGTTCGCATTTGTCCTTGCTTTTTGAAATAACATGCTGTGTGTGATTTGATACGAACTGGTTCAGAAAATGGTCAATGGTGGGAGAGTCAACCACTGGATCTGCATCAATTTTTCCAGAGATGTTCAGGATAGTGGTGCAAGTAGGTTTTGTTGTGAACTTGCGGAAATGTGTCGTAAATATGGCATGGTATGTGAATATTAACTACTACCTTTCTGCATCTCAGTTGTTATTATTGCCAGAATTTTCACTTGTTTATGTTTTGGAATAATTGATCTATTTGATTAAAATGCATTCAGGCATTCAACTCTGAGCCAGAACTTCCCTCTTGCAGCGCCTCTCCTAAGATGGTGGATGAGGTTCTCAAATCTCGATATCATGATGTAAAAACCGAACTGAAGGGGAAGGAGCTTGATCTTCTGATTGTTATTTTGCCTGATAATAATGGCTCTCTTTATGGTAATGATGCTTTCCTTTACATCTTTCTGTATTGTTTATTCCTGCGAAGTGTACACGTATGATCAGCATACTCTACTTTCTTCTGCAGGTAGCCTGAAACGAATATGTGAGACAGATCTTGGGGTTGTTTCTCAGTGCTGCTTGGCTAAGCATGTCAATAAAATGAGCAAGCCGTATCTTACTAACGTTGCCTTGAAGATCAATGTAAAAGTTGGTGGAAGGAACACAGTGCTTGATTATGCGCTTTCAGGGAGCATACCTGTAGTCAGCGACGGGCCAACAATTATTTTTGGCGCTGATGTTACTCATCCACATCCTGGAGAGGATTCAAGTCCATCCATTGCAGCTGTATGTTGAAATTACATCTAGGTTTAATAATCTGTCTAGTCTTT